>JAQGAZ010000874.1:0-42411 GCA_034692225.1 Polydesmus complanatus
GATTTGTGCATATTTAAAATTTTTTGTGCATATTTTAAGAATTTTGTGCACATTTTAAAAGAGATTTGTGCATATTTAAAATTTTTTGTGCATATTTTAAGAATTTTGTGCATATTTTAAAAGAGATTTGTGCATATTTTTAAATGAGTTTCGTGCATAATTTAAGTGAATTTGTACGAAGTTAAAGTGAGATTTGTGCATTTTTGAAAATACTGTAGTCTTGTGCATATTTGAAAAATGTTTTGTGCATAATTTTTAAGGCAGGTACAGTAGGTTAATACTAAAAAAAAAAAAAAGATCCTTAGATTTGAATGAAGTGGAATTGAATACTATGTGCAGCTAATTAATGTAATGTATTCGCAAATGAACGACGATGGTGCAGTCAAAACTCGCAACAACATTTTTAAAAAAATATTTTCAAATGCATGTACTTCCAACAAAAAATCAATATTCTCATTAATATTCATCTTCTCAAAAAAAAAAAAAAAAAAAAAAAAATAATATTTTGTTCCCAACGTTAAATTCTACGTCAAGTAAACAACAACAGAATTTTAATAGTAAACACGCATCAAAATATATTTTTTTTTAAAAAAAAAAGCAATAACCCAATTAGCATTCGATTAAAACTTCCGGTTATTAAACTTTAAATTTCAGTTAAATTCTCAATCTATTAATCGAAAAAACAAAAAAAATAATTTTAAATTCAACTCCATTCCAAAATGTTTCTAAAGCTGGTAGCTACGGAAATGGACGTTTACTTTAACGTGGGAATCTACGTAAACGGACGACGTTGTTTTAGTCAAAACACGCCCATGCAAACCCAATTACAGTTGAAATCTTAACCAATCTCAATTTTTCGAGAGACGATGCTCATGAGAGAGAGAGGGGGCGGGTTGGGGGAAGGTAAAAAAAGGGAGGAAGGGAGGTTAGGGGGGGGAGGGAGTGTTAGCGAATGTGATGATGTCATGGAAAGTGAAGTGGTAGTTTCCCGGCTGCGTCCCGGAACGTCAATGGAATCGCGAGAGTGTGCGAAAAAGAGTGTTAGGTAAGCACTTCTTCCCAGCAGCGTTTTCAAGAGCAACGTCCTCGTAGCAACCCCACCAACCCCACCGCGCATGCGTCAACTACATTCTGCCATCCGCCCACCCCTCTCACGCTCCACCAGCGGGCCCCACGCGAGCAGGCCCCACCCGCGTCGTCCGCCCTCCCTCCACAGCCTCCAGGAGAGACTCCGAGAGAGAGAGAGTAATGAGAGTTGTCCCGCGACCCACCCCCTGAACACCTGCCACTGCTACTCCCCCACACGCATACCCCTCCTTTCTATTTGCGGCCCGCGTGCATGCGCAGACGACGCGTATACCTGCCCTTATATGGCAGTAACGATGCCTCCCTCTCCCGCCTCTCAACCCTCGGCTCGCGGGACCTTCTCTTTTTCTAATATCATCGACGTAATAATTTTAATCCCATATTAAAAACGGAAATGAGTGGAGTTGCGGGGTTTATGCAGGGGAATCTCCGAGCCAGCATAATATTAAATTCATTAAAAAATCGATCACCTCCCCAGCAGCATCCGCCACTCCCAACCTTCGTCCCGCGTAACGTATGAGGGGAGTGGAGAGAGTGTGAGGGCGATGGATAGAAAAGGTTGATAAGCCTATTAATCGCTATAGAAATGGCGCGTGCGGGAGAGGAGGAGGAGGAGGGCGGCGGCAGCAGCTAATAAGACGCCGCTGAATTCCATCGCCTAAGCAGCGCCATCTATGAACGTATCTTAGCAGCTCATCTTCTTCATCAGCATCATCATCATCGCGCTGTTGGTTGGGAGTGGGAGGGAGGGAGGGAGGGCGGGGAATCAGCTGACCAGGCATTAATTGCAAGGTCAACGAGGTACACCTATCTACCGGAACCCTTCTACCCCTACCTACCCTCCCCTCACGACCATATAGAAGGGTGAACGCCACCGCCCCACACGGATATATTTAGAACTCCCCAAAAAAAATTTTTTTTTTTTGGCGGGAAGAGTCAACGTCCTCCTCACCTTCGTGTGTTCAACCCTTAGCCCCGTCCTGGGACAGCGAGGGCCAACTCTTACGTAACCAGCAGTATCCACTATTACGTCATCCCATTCGATTAACATTACATTTTTTCCCCCATAGCAAAAAAAAAAAAAAAATTTCGTTATACCGAAGCTTAGCTTAAAGAAAACGTTAAGTTTAGCAGAGTCCTCGCTGCATAATAATTATTTAAAAAAAGAAGCATATTCCCGCGAGTCAAAGGTTGGTAAGCAGCCCCTTGCGTATGGCTGGCGTACAGGTGAGAACAGTGAGAGCGCAGGTGAGAACAGGTGAAAGCGAGGCATAAGGGGGCGCTTCTCCCTACCTCTCATCCGCCATCCACCTGGACCCAGCGAAGGCGTCGTGACGTAACAGACACGGGTTCAAAGGTCATCTCACCCTCCCCCCTCCCCTAAACACTCTTCATCCTCGATACAACGAACCCTAAAACTAAACTGGTTAACTTTCACTCTTACATTTAGTCACTGATTTTCTTTACAAGTTTAGGGACTGTTTTTTTTTTTTGTAATTTAGTGAATGTTTTTTGTGTTTGCTATTTAGTGAACAATTTATACGATTTAGTGAACGTCTTTAAAATTTAGTTAGCGGTTTTTTTTTTTTTTTTTTGTGTGATTTAGTGAATGCTTAAAAAGTTTAAGTACATGTTTTTTTTTTTTTATGATTTTGTGACTAAGTTTTAGGGAGCAGTGAATAATTTTTGTGGTTTAGTAAATGTTTTTCGGAGTTTAGTGTGTGATTGTTTGTAATTTAGTAAACGTTTTTATATTTTAGTGCAATGTTTTCTACGCCTAAAGTGAACAATTTTAAAATTTAGTGAATTAATTTTTTTTTCTTCTTTTTAGTAAATATATTTTTTTTTATAATTTAGTGAATATGACAGAAGTTAAGTGACTTCTCAATGTTTACTAAGTTTAGCGAGTGCTTGTGTGTTTTTAGTACTGTATCTTATCTCGAATTACTGGACTAAGTTCATTAACTACTAAAAAGTTGTTTCAATTCAATCAAAAAAAAAGTTTAGTGAGTGAAACTAATACACTTGAAACATTTTTTTTTTTTTTAAAAAAACTTCGTTATATCGACATCCGTTGTAAAAATGTGTGTTGCGCAGAGTGTTGGTGGGGGCGGGGCTTCGTTAAGGAGGTAGGGAGGGTTAGGAGAGAGGGGTGAGCGTCCTCCTAGCAACGTCTTCGTTTGTCTCCTAGGAACTTCCTGTCTCCCCCAACCCCTCCCCTCCCTCACCACCCCTTGAGCGAGGGATATATAAAGCCCAACAAGTGCCTTCCTCAACTTCATTTCGACTACGTTGGCCAAGTGAGCCACAGCCTCTACTCTCGACGACCACAAAACTTATTCCAAAAAAACAAAAACCAAGAAAAGGCGGCGCTGACGTCATCCGCGTTTTCAAAACTCTCCGCCGAACGCGACGATGAGCGAAGACGATGACGTCAGGCCGTCACTTTCGACCCCGACGCGGGCAGGACGAGTGGAAGGGTGGGCGGGGCTCCACAACTTTTTTTTTTTATTTTTATTTTTGGAGAAGGAAATGCGATCGGCCCACCCCGCACCCCTCTCCTCAGCCCTGTGCGAGGGAGTGATCGCTCTCGAAGGAGCAGCTAGAGCTCACTCGAAGATCAACGAGTGACGACGTGTCTCTCTCTCTCTCTCTCTTTTAAAAAAACTTTTTTAAAAGCTTGTATTTTTTTATAGTAAGTTTTCTAACGGGATAAAAAATAAAAAATTTCTCCCGCGGGTTTCCTAAAATACCGAGTGTCCGTAATGTTAAGTTAATTGCCGTCGAGCGCCGCTGTGTGCAACGTATATACCGTAGGAGGGTACAGGGTGAGTGTGCAAAAAGTTTTCCAACAGAAAAGAGAAGAAGAAAAAAAAAGTTTTTTTAAATAGGACAAAGGACGCCATCTTTGAAAAAAAATCTTTCATCGTAAGTGCCATCCAAAAACTTTTCCCTCTCCCTCTCTATCTATCTATCTATCCCGCTGCTGGAGAGAGGAAAGAGATGAGGGGAGAGGGAAGAGAAGGAACACGCCCTCTGGTGGATCCCGTACTTCTTCACATCTCCATATCGCCACGATGGATATCTATGGAATGTAAAGAAGTATGGAGTCCAATGAGAGCAGAAACAACGGCCTCTTCATCGTTAATTAATTAATTAATTTTAATTTTTTATTTATTTATTTTTATGTATTTTGTTTATATATTTTTTTTTAGAATGAGTGAAATAAAAAATTGATTTGATCTTTTAATTCCCGAATTTCTCGTGCGTTTATTTTATAGCGTTCGAAATTGATTAGTGTGCCGAACGAGGTTTCCGTAACCGCGCGGTAAGCCACACGCGGCTTCCGTAGCAACCCCCGCAATAATAATAATAATTACACATACGAGTATCGCGCTTCTGTAAACAAATATATCATCAATCGATCGATACTAATACTCCTCCCCCTACTCCCAACGTTTATTAAAGTAAAATAGGCGGTAATTAAATAAAATTTAAAGAGATTACATTTAATTAGTAATCTTAACGAGCTTAAAATTACCTTAATTAACCTAATTCATTTTGAGCGAATCTCGTCTGAGCTATAACCTTGACCCTTTCAGTCTCAGCCTAGGCGCGATCGAGCTATACGAAATTCCGCCGCGGTCTACAACGCGCGTAAATTATCATTTTTTTAACTGAGGCACGTGCGCCGCCATCTTGAGAATTAGGAAAGAGAACGCGAAAAGGACAAGATCAGTTTTGCACTGAAGGAAAAAGTTCGTTAAATCGAGTTTCGTTATACATGTAGTGGATATAGACAAAAGTTCGTTATAATGACATTTTGGCTTTAAGAGGAAAGTTCGTTATTTTTAAATTTTTCGTCATATACTGTAATAATAATGTAGATTAAAATTCGTTATACCATAGTAACTATGGTTATACTGTATTATTAATTTCGTTATATCGAGAGTCAAAAAGTTTGTTATATTAAGATCTTTAGTAAAAAGAAAAGTTCGTTGTATAAAATAATTCGTTAGAATGACATTTTAACCTTAAAGGAAAGTTCGTTAAAGATAAAAGTTCGTTATATTGAAATTTTTCAGTTACATTATAAAGAAGTTCGCTGTACCGAAACTTTCTTCTATCGAAAAGCGAGCGTGCGTCGCCATTTTGGGAGTTGGTAAAGGAAACTCAACCTGAGCGCGTAGAAGGTCTCCATTTTGAAAATTTGTTATCAAAATTGAGCATGAGCGACGTCGAGGGCGCCGCCATTTTGAGAGTAAGTGAGTAAGCTGCAGGAGGCTGCATTTTGATCCGGACGAATCGATGTGTCCTAATAGAGCGAAGACGAGAAGGGAAGGCAGGGCATGGAAAGGGGAAGGGGAGTGGGGGTGTTGGCCGGGGTATAGTTATTCAGCGGCGGCAGCAGCTCTTCTCCTTCCTCAAAAAAGGAGAAATGTAATCGAGACCAGGGAGGATGAGGATAGAGGGCGCTGGCGGAGACTAATATTAGACGAAATGGTAAGGAAAGCCGGAAAAAGCCAAAGGGAATAAAGATGAGAGAGAGAGAATGAGAGGAAGAGAGAGAGAGAAAAAACGCGGAAAGCCAATTATGGTTTCGATTGTTTACGTTAGCATCGATGGCGGTGGCGATACTATCGGGCCTAATGAGTTCACTGACCTAATCAAGACTATCGATCCGCTCTATCGATCTCCCCCCCCCCCCTCTCACCCCAGCGCCCCTTAAATTGCTCTTCCCCGTTCCCTATTAGAATATTATCCCACTACCGAATATTATCCCTGAATTCCAAAACGGAAGTAGACGTAGAAGGAGAGATATTCGGTGAGTAGAAAATTAAATAGAATATACATGTACCTAATAAATAAATAAAAAAAGAAAAAAAAGAAGATGAAGATGTAGAGCAGTGTTACTCGCAGGAGCTAAGCAAGGTTAAGCGGCTTAGCCAACCACAATCGGCTTAGTCTCAGCCGCTCACCCACAACCGCCAGGCACGTGCCTAATGAGCGAAAGGCCGAATTTAATCAGCATCACCCTACGCATACTACAGTATTACTATACCGCTACCCTCACTATACATACATTCATTAATTAATTAACATTGGAAAACTAATTTTTTTAAAAAAATTGAAGAATAGAACACTTTTTTTTTAAAAAAAAATTATTAAAATTTGATGGAAGGAAAAAAAAATTAAAATTATAAAAAAAAAAAAGAAAATATACCGGTACAA
This sequence comes from Polydesmus complanatus, assembly GCA_034692225.1. NCBI lineage: Eukaryota > Metazoa > Arthropoda > Diplopoda > Polydesmida > Polydesmidae > Polydesmus > Polydesmus complanatus. The sequence goes on from JAQGAZ010000874.1 coordinate 6,319, forward strand.
AAAAAAATCGAAATCTATGGAAAAAAAAAAAAAAAAAAACTATGGAGAAAAAAAAAATCAAAAATTATGGAAAAATAATTATAAAATAAAAATAATAGAATACAAATAAAATATTTCAATTATTAAAATAATAATTAAAAAAAATAAAAAATAAAAAATCGAAAAATTTCGGGGGGGAAAATTGGAATATTTAAAATAAAAATTAAAATAATTACAGAAAGAAAATAATAAATTAATTCCAAAAATTTAAATATTAAGCGTAATAAATAAATAAATAAAAAGGAAATAAATTCGGCCCTTCGTCCCGCGCTAAGCAGCGGAGCACGTGCAGTGAGCGGCGCGGTAGAGTAGGGATAGGAAGGGGAAGATGATTGTGTGCCTACCCCTGATGCGGCAGGCAGCGCATGATGAGCACAGCTTAGGTCTGCTCGAGGATAGCCGAGGTAGAGGGGCAGCAGCAGCAGCGTCAGTCACGTGAGGCGCTCGGACCAATGAGCAGCAATGATACCGCGTTCCAAGGTAAGCCCAGCGACGGAGAGAGAGATACGGGGGTAACAGGGAGGTAGAGGGAGAGGAGAGAGAAAAGGAATACCGCGTTCGGAAGAAGAAGAAAAAGCAAAAACAAGGATAAAAAAAATTTCATCTGTGGGATTCGGAAGGTGAAAAGGATCGAGGAAAGAAACTACAAATAAATGTGGAAGGAAATATATGAAAACGAAACGAGCGTTCGAATTCAATTGGAACGATAAAAGAGATAGGTGTAGAGAGAGAGAGAGAGAGAGATAGCGAAGGTTGTTCGATGATGTAAGGTGGAGCGGAGAGGACGCGCAACAACAATGGCCCATTCATAGAGAGAGAGAGAGATAGGGAAAGAGAGAGAGAAAGGTGAGAAAAGCGCATTACACATTCTTAATTAATCCCACCCTCCCTCCACTCGACGCCATCTTTTATTCCCTTTTTTTTTCTAATTTTTTTTATCTTTTATCTTCTAAATAAATTATTTTAAAAAAGTGTGTGGCGTTGTTGTATTTCCTTATTTGGTGGGGAATGTGAGATCGGCGGCGGCGGTGGCTGGCTGGCGACACTGTCGGTGAATTCCAACACGTAAAAGACGCGGCGGCTGCTGCTGCTGCTGCTGCTATTGACCTCCATCTTGAAATCAGAGAGAAAAAGGAAGAGGAAGTAAGGGATCGCACGTGCCGCCGCCGCCGACGCCAAAAAACAACACCTTCATCTTTATGTATATAGGTGAAATGTATTTTACAACCGCAGGAGAAAAGGAAGAAAAACGCGGAAAAAAAAAAAAAGCGGAAGAGGAATGGATACGTCACCGGTTGTACTACCGGAAGAGAGAGAGAGAGATGGGAATTGTAGCTGGTTGAATTCGGGCCAAATTGGTTTTCTGATAATCAGTTTTGTAGTATTTGGTCCCCTTCAACCAGCTGTAAACTTGAATCTCCTACGTCATCACTACAACTACCCCGGAACCGGAATCAACAAAAAAAAATTTTAAAATTTTTTCTTTTTTTAAAAAAAAAACTAATTAATAAAAAAAAAATTCTAATTCAATTAAAAAATGTCTTTTCGTAATATATTTTTTTTTTGTTCCTTTTTCTTATTTTGTTTGTATCGATTAAAAAAAATGAAAAACTATTCTTAATTAAAATATTTTGATTAAAAAAAAAAATGCTGGATCAATTTTTACGACTCGCCCTGTACAATGTATACTATGCACCCTCTGACACTGACCCCGCCCCCCAACCTCCTCACTCACTCACTCCAATAGCGGATCACGCCGCACGTGCCCTCGCAGCCACGCCCACTCGCATCATACTAAGGGTCAAAGGTAAGTAGGGAGGCTCACCTGCAGCCACGCCTCCCCTCAACTACATCGGAAATGAGTACGAGCCCCCGCCTACTCCCATTGCTTTAATTAACGCCGGCTGACGTCACGCTCGCACACTGCGCACGTGCCTGAAACCCCGCCCATGCCCCTATCTCCCTCGTCCTATGCATTAATAGAGTGCTACTGTATCGAGCTGCGCCGTGTCTTATATTATGTCATCTACATAATAATACAATAACCGCGAGAAATATTATGACTAATATCTAGATAAAAAAAACCCCACATCAATTTCTAGATAAAGGTGCTCAACTACAACCCCTTAAATAGCAAATTATCTAATACAGTAACTAGCTTTTAAAAAAATTAATAAATGTAATATTACTAGAAATGGAATACCCTCTTTAAAATCTATCAACTGGAAATCTAATTTCCAGATAATAAAAAAAAAATGCCACAAATATCCAGATAAAAAATGACTAGATAAAATGTTTTCCCCAAAAACAAAAATTATTAAATTTTCCGGATAACAACTGTCTTAATATCTAGATAAAACTTTAAAACTTCCAGATAAACACGTCTAATATCCAGATAAAATGTGTTAAGGTAGATGAACGTACACATAGAGAGAGAGAGTATTGTAGGGGTGTGTCCTACCTTGGGTTGCCCCGGAGCGCGGCGTGGTGCAGAGCGTTGAATCCGTTGTTGTTGGTGATGGTGATGTCGGCGTTGTGGTCCAGCAGCAGGTTCAACATGTCGTCTCTCTTCTTACTAATGGCGTCGTGTAGGGGACTGTCGCCCTCACTGTCCTATAACAACAAACAACAATTATTATATTAGACTACAATTAACTAAGGTGAGAACAATCATATGCTGTGAGGCTTTCTATGTAGAATGCAGCCGCCAAATTTAAAATAACAATAAGAATGTAAAGGGAAAGTTTGTTTACCTGTAGCGATGGGTGGCAGCCGAGCTCGAGGAGGATCTTGACCACGCCCACGTGCCCCTTGTTGACGGCGATGTGCAGCGCCGTCTGCCGCCGCTTGTTGCGAGCGTTGAGGTCGCAGAAGGCGTGCACCAGCAGATCCATCACTCCGGGCTCATCTCCGAAAGCGGCGTGGTGCACGGCCCGGTCGCCGTCCTTGTCCTCGATCTCCACGTCGGCTTTGGAGCGCAGCAGCAGCTTAATCACTTCCAGGTGGCCGTTCTGGCTGGCCGCCTGCAGCGCCGTGTGGCCGGCGAACACCCCGTTCACTTCTGCCTCCGCTCGCTTCAGGATCTCCTCGCACTTGCCGGCGTCTCCGTTAGCCGCCGCCTTCACCAGCTCCTCGTTCACGTCGCCCGACACGTGGTTCTCGAACAGCTTCTTCAACAGTGCACTCAGCCTCTCTACACACCAAACAAACAAACAACAAAACAATCAGCTTCACATTCTACAAGGAGATTAGCTGCCCCTCAGCATCCTCATTCACTTAACGAAAGAGTTACCATAAGCCCACTGCCACGCAAAACACGCTTGTACTGCTACCCTGCCTGCTTTAAATTAACTCAATACGATTCTAAAGGGCAGTTAGTTAGCACTACGAGTGAAGCGAGACTCACCGCCGCTGGAGGGACCTGCCACGGTGCTGTCAGAAGAGACCTTAAGGACGGCTGTAGGGTTGTAGGTCCAAGAGGTGCCACACACTTCCACCTTTAGGTCGTTGTCGTGGTAAATCTGCTGCACTCGCCCGATCTTCCCCAGCGTCTACGTCACACACACGAAGGAATCAATTCATTAGCCATAGAGTCATCTTTATGGAGAAAGTAGTGCGTACTCACCGGTGCCATGGCCTCGGCCCACTCCCCGTGACCGCGCTGCAGGATCTTAATGCGTTCCAGGTCGTTGCAGATCTGCACCAGGTCGCCCACCGAAAACTGACTTCCACCTTGAGCCCCGCCTTCCACACTGCCGGCCGCAGCGCTGGCGGCTGTCGAGTTCACTTTGGTCAACACGGCTGGGTTGAACGTCCATCTGCAAAACATAAGACGCAGAGTTTAAAACTGCCTTACTTTATTTAGTAGAAAAAAAATTTAACTAGTTCTGAATCTAAATTCAGGAATGCAGCGGGTTACCTGTTTCCACTTGGATAAGAAACGACGATATCGTGATCCTCGTCGATGCCAACGACAGTTCCAGTGGTTCCCAAACACTGTTTTCGAAAACGAGATACAAAATTAGTCGAGACAAAATAATATAATAAACAGAAGAAAAATTCGTGTTTCACGTAACAAACTAAATCAGAATAAAACACCTATTAAAAGCTAAGAGGAACCTTCTATTAAAATTAAAATCCCTAAACTAAAATGATAACAAAATCATCCTTACACGAGACCAATAAACACTTAACAAATTGTATTCTACAAAAACATGAAGAAGATCTACTCGAAATAAAAACCTCTATATTTATAAACAAACCCCAACTGCAGTACTGTAACTATCCTTATTACTAAATAAAGTCATTATTAATAAAATAAAACCCAAAAAATCACCGTGTAAAACGAAAAACCATAATCTAAATTCTTAAACCCAAAAAAATGAACCGTCTGAAAGCACATTTAAATCCAAAACAGAGCTAAAATCCCGAAGCAAAAATCGACCTAAAATTAAAAACAAAATCCCAAAACCATAACAAAATTGATACACAAAACCAAAGCTAAAATTTCAAAACGTAACTAAAATCGTAAATTATTCTTAAAGCCATAATTAAACGTAAAGAAGTGCTTGTGTTCGAAAAGAAAGTGTAAAGCGAGATGACTAGAAATGAGGTATATATTACTTCGAACATGCCATCGGTCCACCCTCCGTGTCCGTGCTGCAGAGACTGCACGATCTCCAGCTCCAAGTCCACGTTCACCTGATCGCCCACAGCCAACCCGTGAGGACCAGACCTGCCGATGCCCTGTTCTCCCAGCAGAGGCAAGTGGTCTCGGTACACCGTGCCACCCTTCGCGTCGTTCATCACCTTCAGATCAGCCTACAAAACAAATCGTAATCACTCGCTCAAATATCACAAACTTAATTTAAATTGAGACATGTTAACATGTTAGAGAAACGTCAAAAAAGTGAACGCGTGAAAACACCAAAGTAATGGAAGAAATCGAATCGCAACCATTATTAACAAAGCTCAAGCTTTAAAACAACAAACTATCTATAACGAGACGATCAAGAAACGATCTCTTCCACAGCTTTCTCTCTCAAACAAATTTGACGTTCCCAATATTAAACATCTCTCTCAGTCAAAGGATCGAGGTTTGAGGCTCACCATTCCCTCGAAACCCACTCGGTACAAGTTCTTGGCTCCGTTGTCCCAGATAACGTAGGCGGCGCTGCGAGGACTCGCCGCGCTCCAGTCCTGAATCTCCGTCACCTTTCCTCGACGACCATTGCCTCCGTCTTGGTCCTACACACACAACAACTCACATTAAGAAAAGTTCTTCTTCTATAAACTGATGTACTCACCTCCCACTGCCAGTCCACTCCGCGCACCACTCGAGCTCCGGGGAAGATGCCTCGGATCGCCACCTTCTTGCTCTTTCTCCGAGGCTCCAGCAGAAATCTAACCCATAAGAAATAAAATCAATGAAAGAAAATTCTTAAGATAACGGTTTCATAAACGACAACACAACTATTTACAGCAATTCAGACAAATTTTAGAGCGTTTTAGAACATCAATTAATTATTAAAAAAAATTAAGTTCCCAATTCGAAGCAAATTTCAAAGCTTAGAAATTCTTGTTTTAAAATTGATTTTTTTACTGAGTTCTACACATTTTTAGTGATAACACTTTCGTTTTCTTGGTTTAAGCAATATTTGCCTTCTTATTAAGTGTATTTTTATTGTGTTTACATATACTGTCATTATATTTAAAATTAATTTTCGTCTCTGTTTTCAATCGATTTTTTAGCTCGTTAGAATATCGTTTTAAACGAGTTCTTTAGGTTTGTCGCCTACGACAACACGTTCATACCGTTTACTAAACCTTTAAAAAAAGATATTTCGAAATGTACATGTATTAAAAATGAAATAACCTTTCGCTTCCTGGAGCTGTGATTCTGTAGAAGCGGTGGCGCAAGTGATGTTTATCTCCGTGATAGCAGATGGAACACAAGTCGTAATTCGTACACTCCGCGCATTTCCATCGAATACCTTTAACATTCAAAAATAAATTAAAAGAAAAACAATTATTATAATAATTCATATTTAACAAAAGTTTCAAAAATTGAGGTTCTGATACCGAAAATTGGCTGCATTCGACAAGTATCGCACATTCCCATATGTTGCAGGCCTAGAAATCATTCAAAAACATTAATAATTCTCATTAACGTTCGTCTTAATTCATTTAATAAGAGCCTTAGTCTCAAATATGATCGAAAATAACGTTTAAATAAATTTTATCGAAGAATTAAAACAATTTTTTCATTGATTTTCGGTGTACTGGGTATGTGGAAAAAGGTAAACGAACTAAGCGTAATCGATTCTCATAAAAACAATAATCGATTACGTCTGAAACTATTAAATTTCAAAAGAAAGTATCGATTACTAATATTATCGCTACATAAACATCGATTCATTATAAGCCAAAATCTCTTGTTTACATCAGTTTTAGCATGTTTTTCATCCTAGTATTCAACGTTCTATCTAATTAAAGACAATTAAAACGTTATGAAAACGATTTTCGAACATTATTTAAGAGAATTGCGTTTATTCGAGCTGATTCTGGGGCGTAGGGGGAAGGGTCACCTGTTGGCGCGCTGTCCAGTATCCGCAGGTCGTAGGATCCCGAACAGCGATAATTAGCAGCTGTTCCGTTGTCCCACACCACTACCACTTCCTCCGACGACTCGAAATTCCTCACCGTCCCCACATGACCTTCGCCGCCGTCCTGTTTGCCCCATTTCCAGTCCGGACCGCGGATCACGCGACCTCCGACGCCTTCCATTTGACTCCGCGTATTCACCGCCAAATTCACGTTGACGGCGCGATTGCTCCCTCCGCCGCTCACTACACTTCCTCCTCCACTGCCACCGCCCACACTTCCCACGCCGCCGTTCGGGCAGTCCATCGTCTCGCTCGCCACTTTTGAACAATCTTTTTATTTGAAACGCATCAAATTCGACATTTTGGGTGCAAAAGAAGAAGAAAAACACCAAAATTACATACACACTCGGTGACCTTATTTCCTCAAGGTGCTCTAGTATCTAAACATTTACGTATTAAATAATCAACAACCTTAAACAAATTTGTAACTAACCCTGTAAGTTTAAACCAGTTATTATCAACAGACATTAGCGCCACCTATTAGTGAAGGGAACAGTTTACACGCTGAAATCAGATAAGCCAGCGCACGCTTCGGTCAAATCCAATATAAAGACTGTTAATTCAGTTAAACCGAGATTTTTAAATAGATAGCGCCATCTACTGGTAGATACATAAAATAATTTTTACAAACAAAAATTCGAAAAGTACTAATTTAAATTATAGTAAAATTCAAAATTATTTAAATAATTTTAACAAATAATTAATTCCATATTTTTTAATTAATTATATATGATTTTATTTTATTTTTTTTATTATTAAAAAGATCTGGAAATTTATAGATTCGCGCATGCGCACTTCATTGTTAATAAATGTCCGCATCTCCCGATGTATAAACGGGTCATTTTTAATAAGAACATCTTTTTTGGGGGATTTTTCTCCGTAGGATTACAAATTAGCTTCATTAATAACAACATTACTAATTACGTGACAATGCGGGAAGATGAAATACGCAACTACCGCGCTGGATATAGAACTATGACGTCATTATTTCCGGAAACAGATGAGTTTAATTGAAATTGTTCTATTTTTTTTTTAATTGATTACAACTTGAGCCCGAGACGAAAGGATGGCGATGGTGATGCGGCGCCATCGATCGCGTCGTCGAGCCGAAGCCTTAGCTTTCCTCTCCAACATTTCTCTGGACGGTTCTTACAAAGCCAATAAATTCGGCTTCGTTTTGGAGAAAGAGTTTGAACCAGCTGCAGTGGCAACTTCATCCAGCGCCAACGACGATCATAACATTGTTATCCCTACAGCTGCTGCAGCAGTAGCGCCGCCGGTCATCGCAGTCCCGGTGCCGCCGCTCGCTACCATTCAACTCGGCGGAGGAAATCGTCCGCCTTCGCTACTTTCCTCGGCCGTCGCGCCCATTACCACGGCTTCCTTCATCCTGGAGAACGCGGACAACCTCACCACGCAAATTATCCGAGAAAGGTACACCTCAACCACAACCTTTAACCTCCCGAAATTATTATTTCGTGTAGAAATTAATAGAGAAATTTTTCACTTTCCTAACTGGACGCTTGGCGAACGCGGCGCTCTTAATGATAATTTCACATTCGACGCTAGGTGCGCGCCATTCGCTTAGAAACCCCCTTTTTCTTAACGTTAAATGCGCAACGAGGAGTTATAACGATGAGGATGGGAAAATTTGCTATGGAAACGATGTCGAGATCTTTTTAGTCCTCGACCTAGGCATTCGCGATCTATCGTCATAATGCGTAAACATTTTAATAATACAGGGTGCTTCTCTATCCAATATTTTTGTTTTTATCTTTCTATATAAAAAAAAAGTGAAGAAAAATTAAATAAATACTGTAGTTTTTTTTTTATAATAATATAAAAGTTATATTTTAATACAGTATAATTTTAGTAGATTAATCGAAAATTTGAATTAAGAATTTGAAGGAAAAAAAAAATTGTTTGAAATTTTTCTTAATGTTAATCGAATGGAAAAATGTGCAGGGTTGCACAAAAAAATTTTTAATACGTTCCAAAATAAATTTTCCACACGTAATTGAATAGTGGAGAAAAATTGCAGAGTGCGCAAAAAATAATAAATGTCGCAAGATTTTTAATTAATTTTTGCTGGTTATCGCTAAAAAAAAAAGGAGGTCAAAGTCAAAGCACGTGTGATCAGCTGATTTTCTCCTGTCAATCACGTGATTAATCTTAACAACATAAAAAAAAAAAAATAACATTATTATTAAATTAATTTTTTTTTTATGCTGAGTTGATAATTTTTTTTATCTGGCAACGCTGTTGTTGGTTGTTAGGGCCGAGTGCGAGGTGGTGTTGGTGGGGACAGCGCTGGTCACACGCCCCGCCCCCTCGCCCGCAGCCCACGTCACGCCCCACTTCGGACCGGACCACCTCAAGAGGTAACTGTATAATACGTCACGCCCAGTGCACCTGTTGTTACGTCACTCAGTGTCGTCTTTGCCTCGGTGTATGCTGCTACCAATGTATTTTTTTGTGTGTGTTTGCACGTGCGAATGACGTCATAATGCGATGAGGAATGGCAATTACGTCACTATGGGCCACGCGCTGTTGTGGCTCTCTTTCTCTCGGAATGTGACTTTTGGGTACAAGGGCCGAAAATTAAATTAACAGTGAAAATCAAGGGGCCGATAACAAATTACTTTATAATGGGCCGAAATCTATTTACAATGAAGTATAAGGACCTTTTTTTTTCAGTTTCGAGCTTTGTGACCCAAAAGTCTTTTGTTTTTTGTCGGTTGTTGTTTCCTGTTCTCACTTTTATCACTAATAATAATTTATAATTGAACGAGTTAAGTAACCAAAAATACGTCTTGTGTGTTTGTGTATAGGGCCAACACGATGACCATGGCCGACCGCGATAGGGCGCAGTCCAGGAGCCGACCCGGAAGGAGGCTGCAGCACCAGCAGTCGCTCATCGTGGGCGGAAGTAAGGAGAACCTAGGTATAGCCTTCGCACTTCCGCTTACTCCCTTTCCACTCCTCTCATTTCATTCATTATTATTGTTACAGGAAATGCGGCAGTAGGCGTGGCGGGAACTTCCGCTGCCATGGTATCATCGGGAGGCAGTGGGCGTCACCGGAAAGCGTCCGGTTCCATGTCCGACTCCTCTACTCCTAGCACTTCCGGGGGCAGTCGCGAAGTGCGCTTCGTTAAGGCCAACCACGTCATCAAAGACGAACGGTGAGTGCGCCTGCGCAGGTGTTCAAGATGGCGCCTCGCTTGACTTTCATTTGTTGACATTCGCTTTGGAATGGCTTAATCTTGCGCTCTAGGGAGACACAAGTGAATGGTGGCCCAGAAGACTCAAAAAACAAAAAAATATTTTTAAAAAAAAAATTTCAAAAAAATTTTTTAAAAAAAAAATTTCAAAAAAATTTTTTACAAAAAAAATTTCAAAAAAATTTTTTACAAAAAAAATTTCAAAAAAATTTTTTAAAAAAAAAATTTCAAAAAAATGTTTTAAAAAAAAATTTTTTAAATAAAAATTCAAAAAAAAAATTTTAAAAAAAAATTTCAAAAAAAAAATATTTCAAAAAAAAATATTTTTTTTTTTTAGTTGCGACTCCTGGGCCACCATTCACGTGCCTTTAAAGTTTTTCTTTTTATATGATTGAAATACTGTATGTAACATACTGTGAAATATATTATACTGTATGGTATGTCAACATGAGGTTTAATTACAAAGTATAATAAATTCGTAACCAAAATTTAACGTTACGGTACCTATAATGAAGTGGGGCTGGGGCCCCCCATTCCATCTCCATCCGAAGCCTCCATTAAGCTCTCTCTCTCCATCCATTGCGCATGCGTTAATAATCCCTTTTATCGTGTAGAGTGGTTCTGGTGTCGTCTCATAAGGTGCCATTCCTCATCTTCTCCTCGTTGCCCTACAACAGGAGGTCCACTTCCGTTTCCAACGCCTGGAAGTAAGCCTTCCCATCCCCTCACGCCCCCATATTCACTAATAATAATATTATTTTCGTCTGCAGGATGGAAGGCAAAGGAGATAGTGGCAGCAGACGACGCCACGCCTCCTCCAGCGGACGCCCTCTCTCGGCCATCAGCGACGCTATGGACCTCTTCGAGATGCTGGGCCTCCCCAAGGGCGAAGATGGACAGGTATTCATTCGAAATTCTATTTAATGACTAAAGCACTCACTTTCTTTCGAACAGGAAGTGTCGTACAGCCAGCTGTTGGTTCCATCGCAAGCCACGCGCACTTTCGGCTTCAAGAGGAGCGTAGAGGACAGCGTTTCGTGTAGCGGAAGTGCCGCGGTGGAGGCAGCGGCGGCGGCGACCGTGTCCTCGCCTACCATCCTAGCTCCCTCCTCCACCACTTCCGCTCTGCTCCCCGCCGCACCCACCTCCTCCTCTTCCTCCATCGTCATCGCTTCCGGTGCGGTTGGGGGAGAGGAGGAAGCGGCCGACGTCTTCCCGCCCCCCGCCGCCGCTCTCCCCTCGTTTCCGGTCTACACGCCCAACCTGCTGGATGACCCGGAACTGGTGGCCGGAAAGCACCGCACAGTATTAACGTTTCCGTCCTACATGGTGAGTTAATAAAACCCCAATTTCCTCGATTAATCATAAAAAGAATGTGTTTATGGACAGACCTCGGTCATCGATTACGTCAAGCCCTCCGACCTCAAGAAGGAGCTGAACGACAAGTTCCGAGAGCGCTTTCCACACATCAGACTCACGCTCAGCAAACTCAGAAGGTATACCCATGACGTCACACTTTACCTATGGGGAAAAAAGTTTATTATTTATTATTTTTTTTTTTTGTAGCTTAAAGCGAGAGATGAAGAAAATCGCGAAAAACGAGGTAATATGAATAAACTTTTGAAATATAATTTTTGAATCAACTTACACTTCCTGCTCCTGCGTAGTGCAACGTTGACTTCCTGGTGGTGGCGCACTCTTACGTCTACTTCGAGAAGCTCATCCTCAAAGTCAGTCTCCTCTCTCCTTTCATTCACACACCGGAAGTAGTAGATTTATAATTGTTTTTTTCTGTTTCTTCTAGAACTTGGTGTTTAAGCAGAACCGGAAGTTGTGCGCCGGAGCCTGTCTGTTGCTCTCGGCTAAGCTCAATGACGTCAAAGGAGCCGAGCTGAAGCAGCTGATCGAGGTAGCACTTTCGCTTTATTTTTAATTATCTCCTCTCCTCTTAAAAATGTCGGGTGTTTTGTGTTTGTAGAAGATCGAAGCCATATTCCGTCTGAACCGGAAGGAGCTGCTGACGTCAGAGTTCGCCGTGTTGGTGGCCCTGGAGTTCTCGCTGCACCTGCCTAACTTCGAGGTCTTCCCTCACTACCAGCGTCTGCTCTACGAGTCCTGACCCCGCGCCCCATCTCCTCCTCCTCCTACTCCAGGGGTCTCCCCAGCCTACAGCAGATGGGAACCCCATTCGATGAGTCTAGCTACTTACGATTATTAGGAGACACTTTAATTCTACGATGACCACTCTCTCTCTCTCGTTCTGTAAAATAGAATTTAATGTAACGTTAAATGGAAAAAAATAAAAAACTTAAATTTTCAAATTATAAATATCGGTTTTTTTTTTTTTCTTGTTTAGCGATATGAACATTTTAATTAATTTTTAACTGTCGTTGAACTCTATCAATTTGATGAGTTCAACGACAAATGAAACTGAGAGGATGAATCGCTGTAAATAAAAAAAAAAAATTAGGACCTTTTAATGATGATGATCCTGGTCCTTTGGATCCACAGCGGGAGGAATAGTTCTGGAAGGAATAAAAGTAAAAGAAACATTTTTTTTGCTCCCAAGAAATTCTTAATGATGATGCAATGCGCTAAAATGAGTTAATCAATGAAACTTCATTTATTAACAAATAAAAAGACGAATTTTTTTTTTATATAATAATAATTACTCTTAACGGCAGCAGCAGCAGCGCACTTGTTTAACCTTCGCTTCCATCTTTCTATAATAATTAATTGGGAACTGATCACACGATTCGTTATTAAAGCTTTTTTTTCTTCTTCTTCTTTCCCCGCCCACATATCCATCTTTCTCCCATTTCCTTACAAAAATATGCTATTTACATTATAATTTTTTTTTTTTTTTGTTTATCTGTACAAATCCAACTACGCTTTTTTTTTTTTTTTTTTAAACTATTAGTCTCTTAAAATTAAAACACCCGGTCAGCCTGATACGCGCTCACTTCACCACGATCCGTTCATCATCTCCCGATAGTACAATCAATTACCAAGGAACTAGAATCCTGGATCAAACTTAGCCACCTTAAATCAATAATTTAAAAACAATTTTCTTATCGCGAATCATTTAACTGGATCCAGAATAAGAGTTAAAAATTGATCACGTAATAAACGGCTCGTCTTAATTTTTTTTTTTTTTGCCTCGAGTAGGAATAGTTGATCCAGCCATTTGATCTCGGATCGCAAATCTCTAATAACTCCCAAAAAAAAAAAAAAATCGTTAACCAGAAAATCGGGAATTGATTAAAATACTGATCAAAATGACAGCCGCGTAATAGGGGGAACGGATCACCAGAATAATAATTATACTTGTAGAGAATCACAACAATAACAAACATGACCCGTTCAAGCTGATCCGGTATGTATAATTGTATATAAACAAGTTCAGAGAGAGAGTTTTTCAGTAGAAAAAGCGTATTAAAGGGGGGGTCGGATCAGTTGATCTCGAATCGCGAATCACTCTTGTGTGTGTTTATGTGTGGAATTTTTTAATAATAATAATTAAGAGAGGACGCACTCGACGCCCTGAGACTGTTCGTTCGGCGGCACCTCCTTCCGCGGTTCCATCAAAATCTCCTCCTGTTCAATCTCTCGTTCTTCCAACTGCAGTTCCAACTCTTCTTCGTCCTGGTTCCTCAACTGGTTCTCCTCGATCTCCGCCTCTAAGTCGTCCAGCTCTCCACCTTTCCCCTCGCCCAACTCCTCATCGTTCGACTCCCCTTCGATGAGGGAGGAAGGCGAAGGAGACCTCATGCGCAACGTACTCCACGTGATCCTGGACAGAGCCAGAGATTGGTTCCGGATCGTATGCATGAACCGCTTGTATCCCAAACTACAATTATGTAAAAAGTAAAGCAGCTTAATTAAACTCCGCCAAAGACAAAAAATTTCCCACAAAACTAAGCGCAAAATCGTCTACCGAAAGAACCATACGGTATTACCAAAACAAAGTCATGCTTCTTGAAAAACCAGAGCTGTGCGTCAAAGCTTAAGAAAAATTAACTACACGGTGCAATAACTTTTCCATAATTATTGAAAACGATTTAGACAACTTTTTAAACCCAAAAGTTGTCGTAATTGAGATTTAACTTTACTGTTAGCCTTAAGGAAGCCTACCATTCTTTGTCCGCCCACTCCTCCAACGAAGCCAATCCTTCCTTCAGCCGACCGACCATGTCCTGAGAGACGTCCGAAGCTCTGGCGGCATTCACGATGCGGATCACAGCCATCGCGTCCCGAAGCACCACCGACATCAGAACCGCCCATTCTAAACAGTTGGCCTCCATCATTAACTGCAAAAGGTACCTGTCAATAAAAATAAAAAAGGTCAAACAAAACTTTCGAGAATTCGTTTCGAGAGGAAAACTTCATAAAGCAATATCGCAAAAGCATTTCAGATGAAAGTTGATGCAGAAACACAGATAAAGATGCGCAGTTGTATAGACCAACAAAACCAAAGCAAAATAATTATTCTTTTAACTACTAGTGCAGAAAATGATTAATGAGTAGAACTAACAACTAACGAGTGAAAATAAAAAGTTAGAATGTAGTGTTAGATGAATGAATAACCTGAGCTGGACTTCGGACTGTGGCGAGCCTTTGCTGGCCAGTTCGGCAGACATTTGTTCCATTTCCGAGTTGAAGTGAATTCCGTTCCAAGAAGTAGGTTCGTCCAACAGACCGGGCTCACCTTCTCCCCAAATGGAGCTGTCCTCGGACAAGTCCAACGTCCGCACACTCTCATCCTCTAATCACAACAAAAAGTCTCATTAGTTTAGCTCAGAACAATAATTATTAAGGTCATGAAAAAAAAAATCACGTTCATTCTAACTCGTTTTACATTCATTTCAATTTTAATGGTTTTAAAAATTTTAAATTTTTTAATGTGTTACCTCCGCTGACGGTTCTAGGCCTGAGCTGAGCTTCCATGGTCTGCACCCCACCTACACCAACTCCTCCAATCAGTTCCTGCTTGTTGAGTTGTATGCCGGAGGAATGACTAAGGTACCCACTGTCCCTGGCTTCCTCCCTCGAACCCTCCGACCTTACCACTCCTACTCCATCGTCGAGGCCGCTGCTTTTGGATTGGTTCTGAGCGAGGTAGAAAGAGAACGAATGAGGTGGAACTGGATAGGGCCACTGGAAGTCTTGATGAATCTTCTTCAACGTCGGAACAAAGTCGTATACCATAGCCGCCCGACTTCTATAAAACCCACAAACACGATTAATTTTATCTTTAACAGCTCAAATATTAAACAACCCTTTTCCTCACCTTTCTTTCCTGAGCCAAGAAACGAGGTGAAAGTCGAGATGAGCGGCGAACCTTCCTAAATCCAGAAGGCGACCGCCGTCCAGCAACTTTCGTGCGTGTCTCTTGAGAATCACATCGATGAAGAACTCCTGGTTGGCTGTCTCCTTCCCGCTATTCTCTCCCGACCTTCTAGAACCACACAAATGCACTCAATTAAAAACTCACAAATTAAAATTAAAAATTTTTTTAAAAAAACCTTCTCATAGGAATGTTTCTAGGATCGCTGACACTACCCGTCCCTCTGCTGCCTCCACTTCCATCTTTTACCGCGTGACTAACGTGACCTGGAAGGTGCTCGCAGATCTTGGAGGTGGTGGACACGCTGTAGGCTCTCGTTCGAGACAGCTAAAAGACACGTAAAACGTTAAAATCAAGCGATTCATTTAGGTTAGGAGTCAAGGGTAAACCTGCATGGTCCCCAGAACGAAAGAGATGTCCTCGTTGGGCGAGATCGGAGGTGTAGGATGAACCACCGAGAATTTGTTCGGAGTTTGAGTCTGATAATTGGAACGAGGCGGAGACTCCACGTCACTGGGATCTGAAATTAAAATAAAAAAAAAACCTTATTGTCTTGTCGCACATCTACGTAAACATAATAATTTTAATGTTTGCTATAAGAACTTTTAAACTGAGTAACAGTACATGAAAAAGAAAGCAACAATCGACATAAAAACATTCGTCGCTGAACATAATTTAAATTTGAAAACAGTAAAGTTTGTTTACCAATGGCTCTGAGAAATCTAACGAGATCTTTGCACAGCTGCCACTCTCCCTGGTCAAGAGCCGCATCCAGCAGTCGCGTGGCGTATTGACGGCTGATAGAGGACGGTTCCAAGTTCTGCAGGATCAAGAGGTAGCTGGCACCGGTGCTCAACTGTCTTTTCCTCAAGCATTCCTGAAACAGGTTGTGCGGTTTGTCCACCACTGCGAACAGATGAGGCCACAGAGCAATCTCGATCTTACGTGCGCACTGAACCACCGTCTTGAGGTAGACGGGGAACTCGCGAATGAACTCCACCACCCGCGGCAGCAGAGCATCTGTTAATGAGAAGGCATTAATATTTACGTTCGAATCAACAGTTTTACGAAGCAATGAAGACCTGGAATGGGTTCTTTAGAAGTTGCTTCGTCTTCCAAAACCTCGTGAAGGAGCAGTTCGAGCGCGTGAGGGAAATGCGACAAAGAAGAACAACTCCGAGCAATCTCCCAAGCATGGTTGCCCAAACTAACGAATAGAAAATGTATAAACAAAAAATAAATTAATAATTAAAACCACACAGCCGGTAATTGAAAAGCTTACTTTCTCCTCAATAATTGTCTTAAAATATGATGTAAGTAGACTTGACTCTAGAAATAAATTTTGAGAATAAGTAAAACAAAACAAAATTCCACAGAGTAAATTACTCTGCGTGAAAAGTAGTCTACACTAACAAAATAAACATACCGATCGTTCAACTAAACAAAACGGATGACTAAAACCATTTTTAGTTGGGTCTGCAGCTAAAAGTAAGTTGTCACTTTCGACTCCTAAAATCACAGCATCTTCAAACAGCACCGCTAAAATACCACACAACAAATTAACGTGTGATTACAAAAAACAAACAAGCAAATCATAACAAATGTTGGCTTACAAAGAGGATAAATATTGACACTCATTGGCAACATGATCCATTTGGACATGAAATGCCTCGTCTTTTCTACGTCAGCTAAAAACAGAGGTAGCCAAACCTATAATTCAAAACATAAAAATAAAATTTACTATCTAAGCACCCTCGTTATGAAACAGACCTTCATTCCTTGAGCTCCGCAACCGAAGAGCAGAGACTCGACCAAATGGCGTCGTTCTCGAGAAATCCTCTCAGAAACCCAAATACTTTCGACGTTAGTAGCTAAAACCGTGGGATTCACGTAAATGGGGCCCTAATAAAATAAAAAACCATAATTTCAGTTTTAAACCACCCATTTATACTTTTTTATTTAAAAAAAAAGATGAACCTGAGAGTCAGTAGTATTGCTTTCGTTGGTGCTGGTCAGTTGAAACATGATGACGCGACCGCACACGTTCACTAAAATATTATTCACGTAATGCGTGGTGGGATGATGATGATGGTGCCTCCGGTGATTGTTGTTATTTGTCCCGCTTGTACTCCCGGAGTTATTAAGATTGGCCGAAGATATCTGCTGGTCTTCCATTCGCGATACTAAAACCACGTGAGACACGCAAACTGGATGAACGCTTAAATTGCTGATGTCGATACTCTGCTCTTTCACAACCTCCACAACGCCGTCTGAAAGGATTTATTATTAAAAACCAAGTTCATAAATTATTATTCAGTAAATATAAATAAACTTACTCGAAGAAGAAATATTAAAAATGCCTATATGATTATCAGCAAAAAATGCTAAAAGTCTATTTTTAAGAATGTTGAGCAAAAGAACAGGTGCCGCTACCACAACCGTCTTGGCGTGACTGTTATCCAGTTTGTTTTCCCTCGGATATAACCGAATCTGTATTCAAAAAGAAAACAGCGCACATTTTAATAATAATAAAATATTATACAATAATAATTTAAATCAAATGTTTATTTTACTTCGTCTCGGTCGTCGTGGATGTTGTAACAGCCCAATAACAGCTGATCCTGCCACCACAACAAACCACCGTTCACTACAAAATCCTTCTCCTAATAAATCAAAAAAAAAAAAAAAAAAATTTAAGATTTCTTGTCATAAATCAGTTAAAACGAAAAGTACCTGCGTTTCGTTCCCAAAAAGCTTCCATTTCTTGGATTGTAAACAGCAATGAGCAACTCCCGCTCGACCAGCCACAGCCATGAATTTACCACTCTTATCCACAGCCACGTGCTAATTAAAAAAAAAAAATTCACTTAATATTATTTACTTTATAATATTATCAATGATAGTTTACGTACTCGTATAGGCCAGTTTGTGTTATTGTAAGCAGACGGAATCTAAAACAAAAAAAAAAGTATCAAACAGAAGTCATTTTAAGATTATCGCTTAGAGTCCTATTTTTTAGAACGTAATTAAGAGTCAAAGAAAGATGCGTAACATGCAGTAAAAGTGTAATTACCATAACGATGTTCCATTGTTTATTAGCTAGGAGGGAATTAGGGGAGTATAAAAAGTGATGTTGATCCTGTTCGTCGGCGTTAGAGGAGGATTCGCTGCTACTGATGAGATTGGACTTGATCCTCTGTCTCCACACCTCGGCTGAGCCTCGTCCAGCGTTCAGATACAACCGGTCCTCAGCCTGCAGCACCAAGTGTCCGTGGTTGCTCTACATTAAAAAAAAAAAAAAAAGATAGCGAAGAGGTAAAGTGAAAGAGTTTTAGAAAAACGAAGCTGAAATTACCATGCAAGGGTTAACGGTGAGAGAACTCTTGATGAAACCGAGTTGAGCCAGTTGGTTGAGCTTGGAATGACCGACTTCCATAGACATCCACAGCTGATAGCCTTCAGCTCCCCACTCCACCACTGGAAACGTCACGCAGTTCCCGGCTGTCAGATTCAGGCTCTCTTGTCTGCAGTCAATAAACAAGCGCATGAAACACTAGCTAAAACAAAATATGTCCAAAGAAAATGTAAAGAATGAATAAAAACTCACTGGTAATCCCAACCGAGAGAGCACCAGAGGAGAGCTCCGTACACGCTCCACATTCCAATGCCACCAGATTTCCAAGTGACGATAAGAGCGCAGCTGTCCGGCGTCCATTTGGCACATTGTACAGGTCCCAATGAAGAAGCGTCTAACATATCAAGAACATTACTATGACATTGAAGAAGACTGGAGATTTTAAATAGATAATTATTATAGTTCTACCTGGGTAGTCTTTACTACTGAGAAGAAGCTGATGAGATATTTGAAGGCCTCCTGTAATCTCGTCGATATGACACACAACCGTCTGACCACTACAAACGCCATTTCAAAAATTAAAAATAACTATCATACATTTGTAGATTTTTTTTTAAAAAAAATATATATATACTTTTTGCGACCGAAAGCGATGAGTAAGTGTTTGTGATTAACAGCGGTGCGCACTGCATCCACCACGTCCAAAGCCCACAACCCCTTCAATTCCTGAAAAAAAACCAAAAAATAAATAAATAAATATCTACGTGTAAACATAAAAATTTTTAGGTGTTTTAGGTGTGTGAATTTACGTTGGGTTTGAATTTGAGAGTGGGAGCTATGAGTAGAGCGGCTCTTCCGTCCGAAAGCACCAACGCCACTCCGCTGAGAATGGGAGAATACTCCAGGTCTACCACCTTCACCCCTTCGCCCACCACCACTCCTCGACAATCCTGCTGGTCCACGTAGAACGGGATGCTGTTCAGGTCCAGGCTCAGTTCCCGATCCAAACGGCCGCTCCATTCGTAACGTTCTAGGCCTCCACTGCGAGTCGCCACCAACAGCTCGTTCTTCAAACAACACACACTAGAAACAAACACAATAAATAAAATTATTAATAAATCGATTAACATTACATTTTATGAAGATAAAATTTTGAAATTTTCATTTCCAACTTTTATTTAGAGGAGGAACAATTTAAAATACAAAAACAAAAACTCTAGCATAACAATTTCTAGATAAACCATAATAATTAGAAACACGTGTTTTAAGCATTTAAAAAACCTTCAGAGTCACAAAATTAATTCTTATTGCTCATTCGCTTTATTTTTATTATTATTATGCGTGTGTGAAAGTTGTCAGGCTAAACAGGTTTCGCGCTTGATTAAGTTAATTTATCGTTTTAACAAGCTGTTTAAACAATTAGCAAGCCTTCCGTGTGTGGCCTTACACCGTTTACAATCTTACGCTGGCGCCAACAAAATTATTCCATCCTACTGAATTTGTTCCGCTTATTAAAAATTAAGATAAAACTATATTTAACGACTTTCATGTCTCTTTTAAATTT
Source organism: Polydesmus complanatus (assembly GCA_034692225.1). NCBI lineage: Eukaryota > Metazoa > Arthropoda > Diplopoda > Polydesmida > Polydesmidae > Polydesmus > Polydesmus complanatus. The sequence goes on from JAQGAZ010000874.1 coordinate 26,512, forward strand.
TAATTAGACTCGGAAACGCTAAGAACTTGAAACTGGGTCACAACATCTCATTCTAAAATTATATTATGCTCCGAAAATTAATCAACCGCTGAATTTCTCGCTAAGCTTAAATAAGTTTGATTAATTAATTAATCATGCTTCTCATATTAAAAACACACTTTTTAGAACTGGAAATTACCAGATATAATATTGTTTTCGTCGCTTAACAGACCTGAATATATGGGAGTGGTGACGTAAGTTATATGGTGGAATTACCTGGTGATTCCAGAATGCACCTGAACAGTGAAGGCCAGAGCAACGAGAATGGACGGGATACGAGACTTAATATATAGTTCGGCACTCTCCCTCTGCAGGCTGGGGTTCCTATAAACACGAACGAATTAATATCGAATCTCACCTAACCTCATAATAAAACAAACACTCACTTGCTGTCCACTTGCACCAGTAGAGAGCGGTTCCTAGCCTCATCCAGCGTCACGTCGTAGAACAGAATGTAGCCGAGGGTGGTCTACGACAACAAAACAAAACAAACAAATAAAAAACATCATTCATAAACAAATATTTAATTCTCAACCAATTGAACTCGTTTTTTGAGCTCAGAAAGTCATAAAACTTTCCCAGTAATTTAGCAAAAGAAAAAAATACTTTTCTCGTGCGAATCAAAAGATTAATCTAAGATTAATAATAATTGCGGGCGGCAACAAAATGTTATTGAGAAAGCCGCGAGTGGATTTCTCTCTAACGCAATAACATTATTGTTTGATCTGTATACGGATCAAAAGTCCAAACAAAAAAGCATAATAACAATAATAAATTCTTTCCCAATAATTATACAGTGATAGAAAAAGAAATGCGAGTTGAGTTACCAGGACGGCCAAGGCGGACGAGTCGGTTTTCCATACGGCCAACAGGTTGGCGCCCAGTTGCTGGAGGGACGCGGCACTCCTCCTCAGCTGAACCACCAGCACACATGGCTATAATATCCAAACAATAGAAAAAGAAAGGTTAACAACACATTGATGGAATTAAAACATAAGATCAGCGGAGCGAGACACGCACATATTAAGCATCTGCGATTGTAATAAGACTGCATGAGAAGGAGAAAAGAGAGATTAAGATGATGATCCGAGATCGTGATCCCGTCATTGTCTCCTCTCCACCGCGTCATATGTTTTTATAATGAGGCTTTTCCTGCTCGTTCTCACACTCTCAAGAAACAATCCTTTCGCTCATTTAAACGTTCTACTTGTACGCCGTTCTCCAGCATAAGCTTACTTTTTATCGCTTTCACTCAATTAGCCGCATTTATTTATCACGTTTCCCTCACTCTACCAGTAATATTTATCGTCACTTCAGTGAATCTCTCGTTTAACGAGCTTTTTAAACCATCCCCCCACCCCTCAGTTAACGTTCTTTCGTCATCGTTTTCCCTCATTTAACGTTTATTTTTTTTAATAGCTTTTCTCATTTATCGTTATTTCTGACATGTTTACCCTCACCTAACGTCATTTGTTTACCATAGTCAGGCGTTTATCATTGTTTCTAACAAGTTTTTTTCTTCGTTAACGTTGTCTATTTATCAGCTTCCATTATTCAATTTCAACGCTGTGTTTACCCTCATCTAACGTCATTTATTTGCCGTTTTCACTCTTTTGTCGCTCGGCCCAACAACTTTCTCCTCATTTAACGTTCTTTCCTATTGTTATCTTTACCCTCATTTAACGTTTATTTTTTTTTTTTTTTTAGCTTTTCTCATTTAACGTTTAGTCATTTTACCTCGTTTAACGTTCGTTCTCCATCATTTTCAGTCATTTAACGCCTTTTTTAAATCATTCTCCCGCATTTACCGCTCCCCCAAATTAAATCCTCTTAAATAACCCAATAATAATTTTGCGTTTCTCTCGGATTAACCGTTTTCTTTACAACATCAATTATTATCCTCATTTAACGTTCTTTATTATTATTTTCTTCGTAGTTAACGTTCATATCCTTAATCGCTCTCATAAAATAAACCTCACTACGAGTAGCCTACGTGCATAAAAATTTTCTAAAAATAAATCTAATACAATGTCATGTAAATCGGTTATTTCAGTGTATGAAAAACCATAGAAACCAGACGATACTTTTATTAAAAGCGAATATAGAGTACGATCCATTGTTTCCGAGGATGTTGCCCAGGTTGTTGTTACGAAGAACCAATTAATTGACCTCATTTATTTATTTAATTAGCGCATCAAAACTCTATTAATAATTTTCGCTCATACTCGGGAGTAATAAATATTAACATTAATTTCAGTGTCACATATAATAATACTGTACATATATCCAATTCTAAAAATTAAATCGATAACCAATTAATCAAATTAATTACAAAGTTAATTGATCTTCAAAAATAATTATACTAATAATTATTATTATAATACTCCAGTAATAAAGAAAATAAAGTCTATCATTGTAACGAAATTGAATACCATAGAAACCGAATGATTTTTTTTTTGCTCGTTTTTAAACGTTGATTGAAAGCTGTTTAAAAAAAGGTGTTAAATAGCTGAACTAATGGTTAAATTGAACAAGGTCAACTTGTGGCGTTAACGTTTCATTCATAACGTTTGTTTACAATACAATGTACCTCAAGCTTTGAATGGGAGAGCAGCTAACCTGTCGTTTTTTTTTGTTTACGGTGCACAAGGTTAAACGCAGCGCAAAAACATTCGAACCTCCGCACGTGCGTTAATCGCCGCAGAAATACCAATGACGTCCCCCGCACGTGCGATCAATACAGCACAAAACAATGATTGATTCCGCGAAGCAGCTGAGATCTGAAACGAGCCAACTCACATCGAGACAATAATAATAATTCGATTAGCCTACATTTCTCTCTCTCTTTCTTTTCTCTTCCACCAACCAAAAAAGCCTTTTGAATTAACTTACTTTGGCGTGCCAGATGCCGAGCGAGTCGTTGGTGAGCGCGGCGAACAGGAGTCTGTCTCGGTTGGCCGCGACGTGTACAGTCGATCGACGACCTTTCTGAGGAATCCCTAAAACTTTCGGCCAACCCCACGGGTAATACATTCCTAGCCTGCGACGATCACCGCCAACGCATCCTCCAACCACTACCACACATACACGCACGCGTTAGATCACAATAGCTGACGAATTTAGGTAAGAAGTATTATTAATTTTTTAATCCTAGAGCAACCACCGCGTTCCACTCGATTTACGATGCACTCGAATCGGCGGCAGCCATGTTTTTCTTAAGACATTATTTTCGTGATACTGGTCGTACGCGCGGGGAGCTTTGCCGCCGTCAAACGTCCACAACATCTCACTTCGCGGATCAAGAGCGGGTTAAAAGTTGAGGAGCGCGGAACATCGATAGAAGTTAATATCCAACGCCATTTTAAAAGAAATATTTTCTGGCGCATGCGCGGACGCGTAGTTAAAGGAGAGGAAATTTTCTTCTCAAAATGGCGGCGGAATCGATAATGAGCGTGTTCGTAATTGCTGGATACAAAACTCCCTCTATTGGCGCCTAACGTTATGGCGCGTCAGCTTTTGCAGCCGCGAAATTCAAACGAAATACACTGCTATTGTGCTAAGCTTAAAATTAGTTTCGAGAGTTTTACGTCTAGAAATAAACGAGGTAGATCATACAATATTAATAAAGTTATAATAAAATACCTTCTAAGGAATTTCTTTTTCTATTTTATATACCGTAGACGAGGAAGACGAATCCGTAAGCAAAAAAGACGATGGATTTTTAGGTGTGTCAAACTTTTCCTCACTTTTTAATGTTTTTCTACTTCAGATATTTAAAAGTTCATATAGCGACAAGTATAAAACTATTATTATTACCGCATTTTGATAACCTGGCGATATTATCGACGAAAGATACCGAACGTTCAACTGCAACGAACATCATTCTGAAAACTTAAAATAATAAAAAAAAAACTACAAAAGCTCAAAAATCTAAAATTATTTTGAAATCTCGAAATTCAAGTTGGATAGTATTATACTTTTGCGTTGAATTTCGTCCTACTCAGTTAAAAAACAGAACTTCTCTCTCCCCGTATAAAAAAAAATCGAAAAATATCATCGCTTGCGGTTTTGCTAAATTAATTTCTAAAACGTTATTCGCTTAAACAACTTTTTACAAAAAAAAAAAATATAATTATAAAGGATTATTTTATTAATGGCCTAAGATTGATTAATTAATTATTTACTTTGATTATTGATTAATATTATCCGTAGAGAGCGGTCTACTACTCGTCTCTTCGACATAAACCGGTTTCGGAATCTGTTCCAGAACTTTATCGATGAGTCCGAATTCTTTAGCTTCCACCGGATTCATAAACTTGTCTCGTTCCATGTGACCCTCTAAAAAAACATTTAATTAAAACAAAAACTTCTTTGGAAGGAATAAAAAAAAATAATAATACTCACCGATCTTTTCTAAAGATAAACCGGTGTGTTTCACGTATAAACCGTTGATCAATTTCTTCAATTTTAATATTTCTTCGGCTTGAATCTGAATGTCAGTGGCTTGACCCTGAAACATTGAAACCAATATTTACTTATTAACTTTCAAACAAATTAAACGAAGCACAATAAATAGAAAACATTTCAACTTATTATTAGAAATTCTCAATAATCCGAAATAATTTCATCTTTTCAAAATTCTGATAATCACATTTTCGAATAACTACAATTTCTAAATTCTAAGAATTTAGAAAAGTTTCAGAATTTCTCAATAAGGGTTTCTACACCACGAATCATTAATTTGAATTGATGGAAGTGTGCTTACGTGAGCCTGTCCCGAGGGCTGATGGATCATGATTCTAGAATTAGGCAAACAGTGCCTCATTCCAGGACTCCCCGCGCACAGCAACAGGCTGGCCATGCTGCAGGCTTGTCCCACGCACCAAGTAGCCACCGGAGGCAAAATATATTGCATAGTATCGTAGATGCCTAACCCCGAAGTCACCGAGCCGCCCGGGCTGTTTATGTACATGTGCACAGGTTTTTTCGTGCTCTCGGACTGAAGGAACAGCAGCTGAGCCACCACCAACGAAGACATGTCGTCGTGGATCTGAAACAAACACAAAAACTGTTTAGCAGAAAAAATAAAACTTAAGACAAATAACATTTTGGGGATTTCAAAATAATATGATAAATCCAACTCCGTAATATTAACGTCTGTTGAAACAATGTCGTTATCATCGATTTTTCGATCGAAAATTTAAGGAGTCGTTCAGACGATTCCTTGAAAACTTACTGGTCCCATGACGCAGATGATCCGTTCTTTGAGAAGCCTAGAGAAGATGTCGTAGGCTCTTTCGCCTCTGCCGGTCTGCTCGATAACGATAGGGACCATAGGGAGCTGCCTTCTGACGCTGGAATGGAACCCACGCGCCTACAACATCAAACATCAACATTTACAAACTGCATGAAAAAAGTTTTATGACGAATAGGACCTGAGAAATGGAGCGAAGAAGGGATGTCGCTGCTTTCACAGACATCTTAATGAGCTAAATGCAAGAAAAATATTAATTTAATTACGATTCTCAGTAAAGGTAAACATAACAATTATATTCAGCTTGCCAGAGTCACCCAAAAGCTTAAAAGCAAACATGGTCTCTTAAAAATCGTATTAGTAATATCTAGAAATTAAAATTTACTTTCAATAAAACCAAAAATGCACTTTATAAAAAGTTTGGGTTGTTTCCACTTTGTACGGAAAGACCACTACAAAATTATGATTTACTGATTGAGGATCATCAACAAACAAGTAAGTTTGTATTTTGGGAGAATTTAACTCGAGAACAAAATGAATACGTTAATCGTAATTTAATACCAGACAAACCTGTGTCTTTACTGCCTTTTCGTCTCGCTCTACAAGAACAAATCATTTGGTAATTAATAAAAAAACAAGAAATTTAAACGTTCGGTGAATGTACTTGTGAATTGGCGGTATCTCTCTTCAAATCCTTGACAATTTTCGCCAGCGTATCCGGATCAATTCCACCCTCGCACAGCTTCAAACAAATAGAAAGGGTCTCGCTATCCAGACCGGTATTTAAAATCTTCGAAACCTCCAATAAAACTATAAAAAGCCACAAAAACTTTTATTAATTAAAACCGTTTCAATGTATCGTTTAAACCGATTACGCGTATCGATTCCCTAATCGATTATTTACGTGCAAAAAGTTTACCCTAAATACAACTCGATTACGAAAACAATCGATTTTAGAATCGAAATTCAAACACGCTCATCATCTCAAATCTCAAGTTACGAGCGTATCGGGTATTAGGCAATTATTATAATGAGCACGCTTACGATCAAACTTAAATTACTTTTTCATAATTACCAATTCCTTAACTAATTACTCAACATAAATTATTAAGAAACTTAACAATTATTTCATAGAGAATCTCACCATCAAACGCTTCCTTCGCTTCCAAATGTGACACCCGCTTCGCAGACTCCGCCATTGTGTGACGTCACTGATCAACCTCGCTCGCATCATTTTTTCTACGTCACCAGCGAAGACGTCACGGCGCTAGTTTCAAAATAATAAGGCCACATTTCGCTTCCAAAAATAATAAAATCTAGAGAAAAAACATTATAAAAAAATTCATTAACAAAAACTTGAAAACATATTATTAAATACTGAAATAATACACTCACCAATCGTGGGCGGCAAATGCTATTCAAAAAAAAAAACATTATAATTAAATAATGGTGATAGAAGTGACGTGCAATGCTTGAACAGCTGCTGTTTGCATTTGTGGGAAAACCATCATTTTTTGTCACTTTCTGCGTGGAAAGCGAAGTGTAAGTTGAAAAAAAAAATGGGCGATGAAAGTGCGTTTCTGCTGGATCCCCCCGAGGTGACGATGGAGGAGGAGGAGGACGTGGTGAGCTGTCGATCGGTCAGCAAGTACTTCCGAAGAGGGACCCACTCTGTTTGCATCCTCAATAAACTCGACTTGAACATTCCAAAAGGCATTATGTAAATATTCTAAAATGGATCGGTAAACTTTAAATGGTTCATCTAATAACTAGGGCTAATTTGAATCGTGGGTGCAATTAAAAGTGGCGCATCGATTGGATTCCAAACATATTAAACGATGTGATCGCCACTATTGCATTTAGTTTAATAAAACCCTTTTTAACAAATATTAATAACCTCATTCAAATTCTTGCCTTTCCCTATATCCAAAGATTCAGCCTGCTGGGAGCCAGTGGGAGCGGGAAGACAACTCTCATCAAGTGCATTGTGGGGCGCACGAAAGTGGACGAAGGATCCATCCGAGTGTTGGGCAGCGATAGGCCCCAGCCCAACCCCAGCGTCGGGTACATGCCACAGGTAACTTTCAACATTTCATCTCTGAAAAACATACGTAATTAAATAAGAAATCCAAACAATCAAATATCAAATAACACTAAATAAATAAATCCAAAATTTTCGTAACAAACTTATTATTTCTTTTGGGAACCAACCTCATTTCGTAAAAGAATTTGAACTTGCAATAGAAAACGTAAAATAAAAAAAAACATAACGAAACTCTTATTAATCCTAACTAAATTTATAATAAATCCATAATAAATATAATATATACTGTACTTGTGTTTTTGTTGAGAGACTACGTCGCTGAGTCCGTCGCTATCCATGCGTCAGCTGCTGTGGCTGTACGGCCGGGTGAGTGGAATGGAGCGCAAGCGGCTGATGGAGCAGAGTGAACTATTGGTTGAAATGTTGAAGATGAGCGAGCACCAGCACAAACCCCTCTCCCAGCTCAGGTAACCTACAGCTCTTAACCCTATTAATGCTTATAACCTCGATCTTCACTCTTTTAAATGTTCATGCAGTGGGGGTCAGCAGAGAAGAGTGTCGTTCGCAGTGGCCTTGCTCAACGAAGCTCCCTTGCTCCTCCTGGATGAGCCCACCGTGGGAGTGGATCCTATCCTTCGGCAAAGGTAATAATTAGAATAAAACTGGATATACAAAACAATTAATACATCATATTCCCGTTCAGCATATGGAAACACTTGATGCACCTCACTCGCCAAGGACACGTCACCGTGCTCATCACCACTCACTACATCGAAGAGGCTAGACACTCGCACTTAGTAAGACATCTCAACCGCATAATTCGAGCTAAAATAAGAATTTTATTTAAAACGATTAGAATTTTATTTAAATTCAAATCTTATAACTCGCTTGTGTCAGGTGGGTCTTCTTCAAGATGGTCAGCTGTTAGCTCAGGCCTCGCCCGACCACCTCTTGAGCCTCCACTCCTGCTCCTCCTTAGAAGACGTCTTTCTGTCCCTCAGCCTGCACGCCAATAGGACTCCCACCAACCCTCTCGGAACGAAGGCTCGGAAGATCTGCAGCTCCCTTCTCCCCAGAGAGGGTTTGAGTTTTTCTCGCTTGAAAACACTCGTCTCCAAGTGCCACATGGAGTACCGCACTTACCCTTTGTATAATTACTATACTCCACTCATTTATTACCTAATTGAATCGTGAATGATGAAGTACTAATTGTTCTCGCGTAGGGTGCTGTTGTTACAGATCTTATTCCCCGTCCTTCTCGTTCTCTTAGTGCCGGCCTCCTCCAACATCAGCATGCCCAATGTAGCCTTCGGAGTGGTGAATGGAGAGACTGAAAGTGAGGGCTCCTTGGGGCAGGCCTTTCTCAACTCTCTCGACCCGAAATCCTTCACTCAGGTGAGAAACGAATTAAAAAACAGAATTAATGTTACAAGATTACTTTGTTTAAATTCAAATTGTTTCGAACTTAACACTTAAAGACCATTTTTTCCCCTTCATTCTAGATTCCATTCAACGATTACAATACAGCTTTGGAGAGAGCCAGAATAGGAGAATCTTTTGGAGTAATCAAAATTCCATTAGGTTTCACTCAAGCCGTCATTACCAAGTACTCTTATAAATCTAATACTTTCAATAATTCCTTTTTTTTTTAAAAAAAAATCACCATTTGCAGAGTTCTGTCCCCCGATGCGATGGACGCTGAAACGGTAAACAAAAGCTTCATTTACATCACTTTAGATGACAACGGTAACTCCATTTCACTTAACTTAATAATTTCATTCCATATCTGCTGTTTTACTTGAGATAACGTTCACTCGGTTGTTTGGTATAGGATTTCTAGTACTCTGTATTAATGAGACATTTGTTGCTTTTAGTGCATGCCATCGCGGATCCTCTCCGATTGATACTAGCGGGATTAACCATGGATTTCATCAAGAACTACACTCGGGACCTGCTACTCGACAAAGACATTTTTCTGGCCAAACCTCCCATCGAAGTACAAGTTCTCTATAATTATGTAAAATTAAATGGATAAATTAATGAAAATGATTTGCAGTTCTTGGACGATATCAGCGGTCCGGTTGAGAATGGATTCCAGGCCTTCGTCACTCCCGGGCTAATCATTATGTAAAATAGATTTTGTAAACCGTTTTAACTTGGAATTTTACCATTATAATATGTCGCTTAGAGACATCTTTCTGTTCCTCACTTCCGTCATGGCACTGAGCATCGTAGTGGCCCAAACGCAAGGACAGTTCGACCGCTTGTATAGTTCAGGTATTACTTAAAATTAAAATTAATATTACGAACAATTCAAAAAAAAAAAAAAAAAATACATAGAAATGAAACACTGTAAAAAGCGAATTTGTAGAGTATTAAAATGAGAAAACAGAACAATACTTTCCATTAATATTAGGAGTGTCTTCCATCGAGATTATAATCTCCCAGCTGATCTACCAGTTCGTTTTGGCTTGCCCTGTGGTGGCTCTGTCTATGATCTGCACCTTCTATATCAACCAATTGCCCTGCAACGGTTCTTACTGGTTGGTCACCCTTATCTACACTCTGCACGCCTTCGCCGGCGTCTGTTGCGGTCAGTTAATTCCACCTAATAAAAGTGCATATCAAAATCCCTCCCCCCATTTTAAAAGTTGATACCATAATATTTTTTCAGGAGTGATGATCGGTGGAATCTCCAAGAACTTTTATATGGCGGTTCTCTCTCTGGATTTTGTTTATATAGTGATTATGATGCTTCAAGGCGAGTCACCCTAATATCATTTTCGAAAAATTTAAATGCGAAAAATTCATTATTAAAATTGTTAGGTATAATCGCCCCCATGGAAGGAATGCATCCGGTGCTGAGACAAATGTGCAACACCGGACCAATCGCTTATCCCGTGTTGGCCGTTCGAGGGATTATCAACCATGGATGGACCTTCACCCACCCATCGGTTCTTATGGCTCTAGGGATCAGTGCGGGTTGGGGGATAGGAGCCACACTCGTGGCTTGGGTGGCATTTTGGTTGAAAAAGTGAAAAAAAAAAAAAAACTCTCACTTTATTTATTTAATAGAAAATTTAAAATTTTAAAACTTTCCTATCGCAGCTGTATAATAGCTACAAATTAAATCATAGCTAATTTAAAAAATTTTTATTATAAATTTAATTTGATCATTTTGTTTTTTTGTGAGAAACCTTTTCGATTGTCATTGAGTATACAATTGTTTATAACGCCATCCAATTGGGTGGTCGTGATACTCTCAATTCCAATTCATGCCGCTTATTATTACAACCAAGCCCAACTGAGCCAATAGTTTAGCCACCCCGGGGATCACCAACGAACAGACCATCGGCCACTCTTTAATCCCCGAGCTTTATTGAGGGATGGGAACCACACTCGCTACTCAAGTGGTTCGTTTGTTCAAAAAGCGAAATTTTTGTTTTCGAGTAAAAAAAACCATTGTTTATAATTTCCCAAATAGAAAAATCTATTTATTAAAAATTAATTAGTTAATTATAATAATTTCTATACAGTATCCGAGTTTTTCAATTAATTAATATAATTATTATTGAATGTTGGAAATTTGAAGAGAAATTTAATTCTTCAAATTTTTAACGTTTTCGGTTTGTGTGTGTGTTTTTTTTGTACACTGGTGTGATCACAATCGTTAGTTAATCCCATCGAAGTAAAAAGAGTGGGAGAGTTCGAGATGCGAGATGGAAACCTGATTTGAATACCAACCTGGGTTATCTTCATACTTAACTTTCATTACTGTATATTATTTAAAAGTTTTTTTATAAGCGAGACTTGAGTTGAGAAAGAACTTTCTCCAACTTCATGGCTTTTCCTAAATCGCCCTTCAGCTTTAACTTGCCAGTCATGTAAGCCGAAGTGGCTTTCAGAGAACCTATAGAACAACGTCAACACCTTTTTTAGAATATTAAACGCCTTTTTAACTGAAATAAAAATTAACCGCCAATCATTTTGAGGAAATCTTCATCTTTCATAGTGAAAACCACATCAGCAGCTGCGGATTGCTCACCCTGCCCCACAGCACCGCTACCGTTCTTTAAATCCAGATACCACTTGCCTTCTTCAGATCCTGTAAACAAAAATTATGATTCATTACAATATTGCGGATTGAACTACGGTAAGTTACGCGTGCATACACCGCAATGCTGACCTGAAACACAGTGTACCGTGCATATTGTTTACCCTGTTTAAATTAAACGAGTGTATTATGGGGCAGCATCGCGTGAGATGCGGCTACTACAGTACCAGCCAAAACCTCAAAAATTCAAAATCAAAATTAACTTTTAAAAAAAAATATCTGTCCAGATTTTCACTTAAAAATTTTTTTAAACTATTCTGGATGAGATTTCGAAATGTCTTTGTCTATAGAGTTTCTAGTTTTGACTTTTTCAAACTGATTATTAATCAAAATTTTACTTTTATAGAACCCCATTAACGTTTAAAATACCTACGTTTAGAGATTTAGATTTTGGTAGAATATAAAATTTAAAAACATTTTCGGGATCTTTTGGCAAGTTATTAATTAGCCTACACTGTTTGCAGATTTAGATTTTATCAGAATTTCAGCTAGCCACCAGTTGTATTTGTATAGAATTGTGACTCTTGTTAGTTCACCTGAAAGAACGAATGAGTAAGAAGCTCCTGTTTTAGCAACCAATTCCTCCGAAAGAAGAGCCTTTATGGAAGTAAAAACTTTTGGAACTTTTCCATCTCCTCCTGTGCCTCCCGATTGACTGCTCGCAGCTTCGGCTTCATTGGCTTTCTGCTCCTGACCATGTTTCTTCATTTTCCGTTCCATCTCCAACAACGTGCTCTCGGCATCGTCCAAGAAGAAGTCGGGCATTAAAGGTTGTCCTGAAAATCCCACAATAATTAATCCGCTTTCTATATTAACCTACAATCAATAACTCACCTGGTGAGATGGCGTATTTATCGAAATCAGTGACTCCGGCTTCCTTTAGAATCTCGTCGTCGATGACAAAGTTCCCGGTAAAGTTCCGACTATCCTTGGTGAGCATGTAATAAGCGGCGTCAGCCATGATCTCCTCGCTTCGACACGAGCTTCTCACCTCCTTCCCACTGATAAACTCGATAGCAGCGGTGGCGATGGCTGGAAAAACATAATATACCCTACACAGTCAATACAGGCTCGCGAGAAAACTAGTTTAAGACTGGAAGCGAAACCAACCCGTGCGAGGCCACAAAGCGTTGACGGCGATATGATCGTCCTTGAATTCTTCAGCCATACCCAACACGCACATCGACATACCGTATTTAGCCATAGTGTACGCTAAATTAGTAAAAAAAAAAATAAATAAATAAACATTGAATCTCGGTACTAATAAAGCTAACCCTTGAGAAAGCCCATCAGTCTCACATATTTTTTAATCTTTCAAAATTTATTTACCAACGTGATTTTTGAACCAGATTGGTTTCATGTTGAGCGGAGGGCTAATGTTGAGAATGTGAGGGTTTTTGCCCTTCTTCAGGTACGGAATGCACAGTTTAGACCTTCAAAAAAAATTTATTTATTAGGAAAACTGAGTAAAACATGCAAGCTAAAAAGTTTTACGTGACGTATGTTCCTCTGGCGTTGATCCCGTTCATCAGATCGTACCGCTTCATAGATGTGTCGAGAGTGGACGTGAGGCTGATAGCACTGGCGTTATTCACTAAGATATCCAGACCTCCGAATTTCTTCACCGCATTCTCGATGGCACTCTGGATCTGCTCCTCATTGCGAATATCCACTACGCACGGCAAGCACTTGCCTCCAGCTGCCTCCACTAAAAATAAAATAACAGAACAGATATTAAAAGATAGAAACTTTAAAATTGCATTCAGAAAGCAATGACACACGTAAACACTCGACTGATCTGGTTCACAAAACTAAGGAAACATTAAGAGAGGAAAAAAAGCACTAAACATAAACATATACATTGCACCAATTTAAAAGAATCATTCGAGATGTGAGGGAGTGACCTTCTTTAGCGGCCGTATATATGGTTCCCGGGAGCTTGGGATGAGGCTCGGCGGTCTTGGCGGCGATCACGATGTTAGCTCCGTCTCGAGCCAACTTCAGGGCGATAGCTTTCCCGATGCCTCGACTGGCTCCCGTGATGAACACCGTCCGCCCGGCCAACTTCCTATCCGAAGAAGACGACATCATTAATTTAAAATGTTAATAAACTAAGAATAAATTCTCCACGTCGATAAACACTTCAAATGCACACAGAGAATGATAAGCTCGAAGCTCCTCCTCCGCCGACATTCGACGCACGTGCCATTTTTTATTCCTCTGACGCGCAGAGAATTATTTATGCCACACGAAAAATAAATAAATAAAAAAAATAACAGAAAAACAATAATAGTTGCGGGGAAAACTGATCTGAGGACATATCGCGCCCTAAATTTTCGATAATTAATTCGCGCCAAGTTAAAATTAATAACCAGAAATTTGTAAACTTTGACCCTACGTAAATATAGAAATGTCGCCTGCGGTAGGAGGTGAAAAAAGTCGATACGAACGAAGTGGGACAGGGCGGTTCAAGCCAACCTAATATTATAAATCTATAGTAGTTATATAAAAAATAATAAAGTCAAGGAAATAAAACAACATTTTTTTTTCTGTCTAGCTGTTTACAACTATTTTTTTTTTTACTTCATACGCGCGTTTGTATAGTGCGCGTCATAATCATCAATTTTGTACATGACGCGAATGCATGATTTCTTAATTATATCGAGATATTTCATGCTTTTAACGTGATGTAATTATACTTTGTTTACTTATATAACTTACCCTGTATTCAGCATTCTTGAAATTATATATATAAAAAAAACTTTTAAATAATTATATAAAAAAAAAAATTCTTTTACATTCGACGTTAAAGGTAAAACTGCCTCGTAAATCGAACGCGCAAAACTCTCTCAACGCGCATGCGCGTAGTTAATAAATTCATAAATTTCTTTGAAATAAATAATAACAAAAAACTAAAATTCTAAATAGATATAATAAATTATATTTCGAATTCTTTTGTTAGAAATAAAGAATAGAATAACGGAAAAATTGATCGTAAATATTAAATGACGTCACGCCAAGAGTACTCTTTTCAGATATCAAGCGGGCGGCGTCAAAGTAAACAACGATACTATCGGATGAAAGAAAAAATCGATCGCTTTTAATCGCAATGGGAGAATGTAAAATCGATATATCGGAGTAGTTGGGTGGCGTGCTTGCGTTAATGGTATACCTCGCTTACCGCGTTCGAACAGACTTCGGTTCGATGACAGGTGAAGAGCGGGGGGAAAGGAGAAGCTTTTGTTGACGGCGAACCCACCGAGCCAACACCGGCGTATTATTATTAAGAGGATTTTAGCGGCTGCGCCTGAGAGATGGCGGCCATCGATCAAGCCAAATTTTTAGCCAACCGACTGATCGATAGATTGAATTATCTGCGCGATGTCCTAGCGATCATCGGGATCTTCTACACGTCCAAAGTGGGACTGAGCGTGTTGAGCAGCGTGTTCCACGGCATCCGTACCTACGCCTTGCCCGCCATTCATCAAATCGATCTGCGAGCGCACGGAAAATGGGCCGGTAAGTCACCGCTTTCATTCCCAAATTACCGTAATTCTTTTTGTGCGTTCGAAATTAATTTATGATCTCTGCCTGAGAATCGATACGGAAGGTAATAAGAGGTGTCTGTCAGCGTTAAAAACCAACGCGCGGCGGCGCACATTTTGTTATTTTTCCCCTTCCTTCTATCTTCTCTCCGGTTAGAGCGGTTAAGGAAATGAAGTTGATCGCGCTATGCGAGTAAGGTTAAATCACGGACCGCTTTCAATACATTTTAGTGGGAGAGGCGTGTTCTGAAAGCGGTAACGAAGTAACCAACCGAGAAATAGTAAAAGGTTGAAATTTAAATTTAATTGGCATTCATTATAGGTAATCAGTAGTGACAAATCTTGGGTTAGAAATTTAATTAAAATTTCAAATTAAGAATTTTAATATTAAAAAAAAAAAAAATTAAAATCCAAATTAGTAAAAAAAAATATATATATAATTATATGCTTTTTTCCAATACCGGTAATCAATTATTTTTTTCTGATTTTTCAAAATAATAATAAAATTACAATTTTTTTTAAAAAAAATTTAAAATGTGTAGAATTTCTGTTCTTATATTCCCCAAATATAACTGCTTAATAAAAATATCGCCACAAACAAAATACATGTAAAAATAAAAAAATAAGTAGGTCACTTTTTTTTTTGATAATAATTAAAATAAAAAAAAAAAGCTGACAAAGATAACTGAAAATAATTTTGAAAAGAAATAATAAGAAGCCAAAAAAAAAAAAAAATTTGTTTTGTTCTTTTTCTTTTCTTTAAAAATAAAATCGAACATTAAAAAAAAAAAAATCTTGTTTTGTTCCATTTCCTTTTGGAAATAAAATAAGGCCCAAGAGCGCCAACGAGACTAACTTTTTTCGTTTTAGTTAGTTTCGATTTTGTTAGTTTTAGTTCAAAACT
>JAQGAZ010000875.1:0-42411 GCA_034692225.1 Polydesmus complanatus
AAAATAAATAAATAAATAAAAAAAAGCCATTTTTGGTAGCGTACATACGCAGTGAGTAAGAAAGAAAGAAAAAAATGTTCTTTTCTGTCTCAAAATCTCAATTGTCTTTTTTCTATTTTTTGTCTTTAACTTTTTCCCCGTAAAATTTTTTTCTTCTTTTTTTTCTTCTTTTCTTTCGTGTTTTTTGCGGTTGCAAATTTTGTGCATGTTTAAAGAAAATGAAAGGATCTCCAGCTGCTAAGATTAGTAAGCTTAGAGAAATATACGCACATTTCATTGCCAAAAAAGCAGCCTTTGAAAATGTCGATACAACGAAATTCAAAACAAGAAAAGCAACGTTGTCAGTGGTACCGATAATAAATTGTTTAAAAAAAGCGACATAATTATGACAAAAATTGAAAAAACCAACTCTGTAAATAAAACTAACGCAAAAGGAATTAAAAATAACTTAACATATTAAGTAACAAAATTTAGAAGCGTTAAATTAAAAAAGTATCAAAATTTGCAGAAAAGTTCAATAAAAAAAATAAATAAAAATTATAAGTTATAACGAATTTTGAAAGCGATTAACATTTTATTATTTTCTAATATTAAAAGAAAAAATGCACAAAATAAGTACCGGTAGGAAATACCTCATAAATTGAGATGTAGCTAACATTTCTTGTTATCGGTGTTCGTTGTATCGACATTTTAACGGGGGAGAAAGACCTTAAGTAGACAAAAGAAGAGAGTGAAAGATAAAGCGAGAGAGAGAGAATGAAAGTTTTTTTTTGTGGAAATAATAAGAAATAACTCAATATGCTTGTATGAATTTTTTAAATGCGTAATAATAATCATAATAATAATAATAATGCAGCAGCGTTTCCCATGCATCTATGGCTCTACGTGTCGTCGGAGTGAATAGAGAAGGAGGAGGCGTTCTGTTCCATCGTGTTCCATTGAGTTGTTCTAGTTTTACGAGTGTTTACAGCGTGAACTTTTATTGCTTCGACTATGTGTATTAGGCGATTGAATAGATTTTCACTTTGTTTATTATCACGAGTCTCGAGTAGCAAGGCGAGGGAGTACACGCGGGAAAACAAATCGAAATAAAAAGCCGAAAAAGAAAAAAAAACGAAAGAAAAACAAGAAAAAAAAAAAAATACAGTTTATGCAAATGTCTCTGTTAAAATGTCGGAACTAATCGAATTAAGTGGACCAATCCTATTTTGCTTTACCAGTTTTATAATGCTACGAGTATTAATTTTTTCTTTTTTGGATGAACAATTTAAAAAAAAAAAGAAATTAGTTTCAAGGTTTAAAAGAATTTTCAAGGCATTTTTCATTAATATTTTTCGAAAAATATTTAACCCTCAAAAATTTTTTTTTTTTATTTTTGTATTTTTTAACCGCAAATATTTTAATGGTAAATGACGAAATATTGTGGGTGTTGTTTCCCTCGATCAACGCTGTAAATCAATTTTTTTCTCCTCCGATAAAATTGCGAAATTTTAAAGCTGCTTATCTACCGTTTTTCTAAATCTAGATTTTGCGACTAAACTCCGTTTTCGTAGCCGCAACACTGATTTAGTTACTTGGGACAAACTTAGGTCAAAATGGACCTTGAAATAGATATTTGAAGTGGGGTTGAAATGTGAACTGACAATTTAGTTTGGAACCGTGAGTAGCGAGGGGTGGTAAAATGTAACGGGTATCTACGCGAATGTGTTTAACTGAAGGCAGCGTGTAAGACCAGTCGGTTAAAAGATTTTTAACCTTCGATGCTAATTAGGTCACTTAATTACGTTTAAGGGGTTTTACAGCATTCTTAAAGATGGAAATCGTGTTGTTTTTCGGAAAAGAATCGTTATTAATGGAATCTAACCGCGGTTCCTAATAATAAGAACGAAAAGGCGTGCAAATAGTTGAAATTGCGTGTATTTAGGTCGAGGATTGATTTTTCATTTTTCAAAACTCGGATCAACGATTTTTAATAATTCATATTTTCATTGTTTAACATTTTTACGCGTATTTAATTACGCGTTTATTCTCTTTTAGTAGTTTTTTTTTTTTTTTTTTTTAAAAATCTCGGTTTACAACTTTCGAGTGTGCATATTGACACCGATACGCTTGTTTTATTATTATTAGCATCTTAGTAAAGCATTTAACTATCCAATTTTTAACTTAATTAACACGCTTCTTTCAACCTGATTTATTACTCTTAAAATGAACAACTTTATCCGTATTTTAACGTTCGATAATAAAACAAAATTTGGAATGGAGAATTTAAATCGAGGTAAATAATTGAGAACAAAGTCATTTTTATTTATAATTTAGTTAAATTCGAGTAATGTTATTTTAATTAGAATTTTGTTAAATTTTAAGGAGATATTCGTATAAGTTTGAACATAAACTTGGAACAAATTTTATGTAGCATCTCGTTCAATTTTAAGTAGAATCTCGTTCAATTTTAAGTATAATTTTGTTCAATTTTAAGTATAATTTCGTTCAATTTTAAATAGAATCTCGTTCAATTTTAAATAGAATCTCGTTCAATTTTGTGTAGAATCTCGTTCAATTTTGAGTAGAATCTCGTTCAATTTTAAGTATAATCTCGTTCAATTTTAAGTATAATCTCGTTCAATTTTAAGTATAATCTCGTTCAATTTTATGTAGAATTTTGTTTAATTTTAAGTAAAATCTCGTTCAATTTTATGTAGAATTTTGTTCAATTTTAAGTAAAATCTCGTTCAATTTTAAGTAGAATCTCGTTCAATTTTAAGTAGAATCTCGTCCAATTTTAAGGAAAATCTGGTTCAAATTTTAAGTAGAATCTCGTTCAATTTTTATTTGAAATAGTTCGATTTTAAATAGATATTCATTAAATTTTAAATACGAAGAAATAATTTTAAGTACAGTATGTACAATGTGAATGTGTAGGAATTGATATTATGTAAAATTTGTTTTCAAATGTGAAACAGCGTTTCCGCAAAAATTCTTCGCTTTCTAAATTGAAAGTTGTCGTTTCGTCTTTATTTTCTTTCTTATATTTTTTTAGTAATGACTAAAAAAAACACCGCTTGGTTATTTCGCGGATTCGTTTGCGGTTTCGTCGTTTAATTACTGTTAGCGCGAGTGCATTAATTATTGTCTCGCGCACATCGAATTTATAGTGCTAGAAGAATGCGTTTAATTGGTGATTCGCGGAATTTACAAGTCCAATTGAGGCGTGTAAGATGTTTAAGTGAGAGCATGATTTTGATTTTAACGACTACTATACTACTAAAAAAAAAAAGTTTAGTGTGGGTGAGGAGGTAGGGTGAGGAGTAGGAGTCTACGTGCTTCATTATTTGGATCGTTAAATCTGCGAAAACTTATTTTCTCGCTGAAAATCAACCGCACCTCCCTCTCTCTTCGCGGGATTTTTTTTTTTTTTTTATTTTAATTAAAAAAAGATGCCTTTTACGTCATTTAAGTAAGGCTTTTTCTTTTTAATTGCTTCCCAAACGACTTTTTTTCCACTAACACCCACCCTCACTCAATCGCTAAAAAGATGTTCATTGCCTCCTTTCTTCTTCTTTTTTTTTTTTATAACCCTCCGCCATCTTTTATTTTTTATCTTCGTCTGATAATTAAACGCGATATTAGCACTCGTGATAATTATTGTCATTTTCTTCGTTTCCGACTCTGCCAATTCTTATCTCGCTGTTTTTCACCGCTGCTTCTTCTCCCTTTTTTTTATTATGATTATTATTAATAAATGGAAATGTGTAAAAATTCTTTGCGTCAGAAATATTTTAACAAGAATCTGATAAGCGAAGAAGAAGAATAAAAAAAGTGATACCATGTCAGATATACATACATTTTTTTTTTTTTTGGAACGTGTTATTTAATTAGACTAAATGTTGACTCGGATTTTTATTTTTTTGTTGATGTTGTTAGTTTATTTTAACAGATACAACGAAATTTCTGTATAACGAAGTTGTCAAGTCACGTAAAACATGCCAACAAATTTTGATTGGAAATTTCAAATTATATTTAAATAAATAATTAAAAATAGCACGTTTTTTTTTATTATTATGGAATATTTATTTTAACATACGTGTGCATTTTTAATTAAGTCGAATTCGAAATGTATAGTGGTCTTGTATTCGCTGGTGTGAATCTAGCGTAAATGTAGGGTACCGATAGATTGAAAGAACTTCTGGTGAGTGGGAAAAAACGGACTTGAACAAAATAAGTTTCTTTCTTTACAAGTGTGCTGGAAGTTGTAATTTAAAGCCCAAGTTAAATTTGAATGAAACCGTTAAAAAAGATGAAATTGAAGTCGCGGTAATTCTCAAACGTCAATTTATAAAAATAAAAAAAAGGGAATTGATTTTTTATTATTGTATTTTTTTTATACCGGTACCTTTGAAATGTACCGTAGTGCTGGGGAAGCAGGCGGCTCGTTCATGTCCAACATTTGATATCGAATTGTTTTGATAATTTTTTTTTATTTTTTCCCATCCGATTATTATTTTCTCCCTCTCCACCTCTCCTTCTTTCTTATAAAGTCTATTTGGCTATTTGGTTTCTGATCGTATTATGTTCTCTGTGTTTTTGTTTCCAACAGTTAAAAAGATTAATAGAAAATTTGATATATATTTTTTCTCTCCTCAAAAATCATTTTAAAGTTTTTTCTTCTCGTTTTCTTTCAATTTTTCGCAGATCGAGTTATCGAAAAAAGAAAATATATTTTTTTTCTTATAAAAACCTTTTTCGAACATTTTTTTTTTTTTTTTTTGGTATTATGAAATTCATTGTTATAATTTGATGGACACCTATGGATTACTACAGGGTGTTTCATTTAAATCTCCCACATATCTACTAGATTCAAGATTATTGTATACGTTTTATTGCGGTTAGTGGAGGGTTTTAGTAATGGTTTTGATGGAGTTTCTAGCATTTTACTGAACGTTTTTGCGAATTAGCTAATTGTTTTGTTTTTGTTTTTTTTGCGTTTTTGCAAACATTATTTTTAATTAAAGATATTAATGAAACTCCCTGTATTTTGCGGGGTGGAGTTAGTGGGTGGGAAGATAATTGGAATTCTATTCGTCTTTTTCTTGCTATTATTTGCCCTCGAGTTTGATTTCCAATATCATTTAATTCCACACTCGCTCTCGTAAGAGAGGCCACCATCTTGTTTCCCGTCAAAATAATGTTCAGAGCTGAAAATGAATTCGGTTTTAATAACCGGAATTAAGCTGGAGCTCAATAATGAAGCTACGGGGCTAAATTACTAATTATTATTTGACGTCCGTTTCCTACGTCACATAGCCTAACTACAGGCCATTTTTAATTACGATCAGAAATGCTGATATTTTTTTCTGAATTTTGGTTTATTATTTTTTTTTATAGAATGAGATTTACTGAACTGGCTTTCAATTTGAAATTAATACACTTTTCATTTTTGACGTTTGAACAAATGTTTTTTTATTAATATTTTAAAATGCGAAAATTAAAAAGTTTTTATAATGGGGAAATGAAATTACGTGATGCTTACAATGTCAATTGGTTCACCATTTTTTAATATTTTTATTTAAAATTCGTTTTTTTTGGTGAAATACAGTAAAAGGGAATTATTTATTCTCAGCATTTGCAAACAAAAAAAAAAAACTTTAAAATACCTAAACTAAAAGTTTAAATTAATTTTAAATCCAAATAATTATTAAATCTGTTGGACAACGAAATGTTAAGAAGTTTGTTTTTTTGCGAAGTTGATTTTATGGGTCACCCTGTAGCGTTGAACAGAAGGTGTTTGTGGGTGGTGAAGGGATGAAAGGTTAGAGAAAAATGTTTGTTGTGTGAGTGGGTGGTTTAAGTGAGGGTAGGGGGTGGTAGAGGTTGGCCCCATGTGGACACAGAAATGAAACGTCGTAAAACGAAATGGATAGTTTGAAAAATGTCTCCTGGACTCCACTCAGCGCTGAACATGAGCTCCACTGCGGTAAATCGAGATAGGCGCACTTAAAACTTAAATCGCAGCTCCGACTTTAATCGCGTTTTCAACTGCAAAAACTTCAATTGGACTCGAAATTATTTCCTAGGAAATGTTTTTGACCACCGGGATTTTCATTAACTACTACCGGTAGACGTTTACCGGAATTCTATTTCGTGAGGAGAATGTTTTTATGTTGATGACCTTTTGTTTCGCTCCGTACCCACCCCACACCGTCTTTTATGATCATCCTCAAATACTCATTTATTTCAAAACAAAAGTTTGATAATTAACGATTTTTCTTCTTCTTTCTGTTAGATATTCGAGATTGTTATTGAACGTTTTGCTTTTAGAAATTTTTTTAGTTCTAATTTTAAAAATGTTGAGAAACGAGTAAAAATAAATTAGAATCTTAAGTTAAAATGTTTGACATTTTAATTTTTTACTAAATAAAAATTGCTTTATTTTTTTATTTTTTGCTTTTTTTATATTTTCAATTTTATTTAATTAAGTGGCTGGTCTTATCCATAAAAAACGTAGCAGTTTATTAAACACTTTTCCAAGCTGTGTTTTTGATATCAAACTTTAGTTTAATTAATCTTTTTTTAAAAAAGTGATTTTTTTTCCCTCTCTCTCGTTGACAAAATATTTCTTTCTTTCACCGGAAATTGATCGATCGAATTGTGCAAAAAAAAAAAAGTATTTAATTTTGCAATGTAAACACGACACGGACACGTGTTACACGTGCATTCGGCGTAGAATTCGTTCGATTTGAAACCATTTGCAAAAATAATAATTACTTTGGGGTTTTTCCCAACCACCCATACCCTTTCCCCGCTTCTTCTTATAACATGAAACCGGCAATGGATTGGCGCCATGGTAACAACCGCTCATTTCAACCATTTTTTTTTTTTTTTGATTATTTTTTTATTTATTTATTTTATTATTATATTTTTTTGACGAATGGGTCTGCTTTCTTTCGGTGGCCAAACAGATGTTTTCTCTCGCTTTCTATTTACCGTTTTTTTTTTTCTTCTTCTCTGCGTTGTGGGTGACGATGGGGGTGGTATGGCGGTTGACTACGCGTATTATGCGGATATATGTATTAGGATTTATAAAACTTTTTGTGCGGATCGATAATATGCGCGTGGTAATTAAGAGTTTGAAAAGGAAGCACATGATTGATGACCATTGATTCTCTGCATTTTATACCATTAACCTTCTTCTCATTCCATCTCTCGCTCTATCTCATTCGGCGCACTAAATGTGGTTAAATTAAACCTGCGAATTGATGACGTCAGCTTACCGCATTTTTTTTTTTTATTTGAATTACGCTTTACAAAACTGTATTTTTGTTGTTTTGGTAAATGGATTAATGAGTTTTTGTTAAACCTAAGGTCAATCGTTTGGGAGAAAAATTGGTTAAGGCGGCATTTTTAAATACAGTACATGTATTATAATTTTATGACGACGATTGTAATATTTAATTATAAATTTTAAACAAGTATGCATAATTATTAAACCGAGAGATGGTTGTTCCCCCCCCCCAAAAAAAATGTGAAATGGCGACCGATATGAAAATTGTGTTAAAAGTTGAATATCCGAATCGATTAAATTGAAAAGAAAGAGGTGACGACCTATGAACTTGAAATGACGGTTGAAATTTCGGTTCGGTTCATTTTCTTCCAAATTTACGATTTAAATTCGCGAATTAATGTTTTTTTCGACCACTCCGGAACTATATTAAGAAATAATTGACGTTCTTTCTTCTTCTTCTACCGCCTGGAACTCGCTTCGAGGTAAAGGAACTAATTTGAACCACTTTATGGTCTTCACAAAAGAAGCCATTAGAAAAATACATGTTTAATGTTATTTTACGATTTTGCAGGATAAAAATAACGAGCGCATATTATTTTATTAGGATTATCATATAAATTTTGCTGCTAAACATTTAGGCCACACACGTTACGTTGCACACTTTACTACGTTATACGTAAACTCCACGCGCTTTTTTTTTTATAACAACCAATTTTATTATTATTTTTAATAATAATATCGGCAGATTGCATTGTGAGAAGGAAGGCGATCGCGATGCCCTATTTATTTCGATAGATTGAGATAAAGAGTGATAAAAAAAATAGAGGGCGGAGCTAGTTGCTGGAATGCAATATGGCAACTGTGACGCCACTCAATCGATCATAACGAAACCCACCTGAATGGACGAATACAGTCATGTCCTTGTCTTATGTTCGTTATACTGCATAATTATAAAGTTTGCTAAGTCTGAATATTAGATACTGTATACAGTAATTATAGTAAATTACAGTATAATTATTATTTTTCAAAAATATTGTTTATTTATTGAATGTTGTTTACGACGTCACTGAGAGATCAAATTCGATTAAAAATCGTTTGTAATTGAAAAATAAAGCAATAAGTCTGCACATCAGCTTCAAATTTTGAATCTTAGTTAATAAATTATGTTCTTAAAAAAATTAAAATGAGGATTTAAAGTGAAAATCAGTTTAAAGAAAATTAGCATAAATAAAATTCCATTCATTTGATTAGTTAAATTGATTTTATTTGATTAGTTAACAGAGTAGTTTGCTTGATTTGACTTGAATGAACTCAAGTAATTGCGAAAATGCAGAGTGCTAATGTTTTTCAACGATTGAAATCGAAAATTTAAATATTTAAAACGAAAACTGATGCTAATTAATTTAAAGATTCAGTGCAAAGTGATTTATAGAGAGGCTCCAGGTGAAAATTTTTTGTTCTATAAAAAAATCATATTTTTGTTTTTGGTTGAACTACCGATATGTTAAAACTTGTTGCAATGAGAAATCAAGTTAATATAGAAAAAAATATTTTGCTATCGCATCAATAAATTTCTTTCTATTACGTATCTAGTAACGCATGTAGTATGTTGATGTAAATTTAGCGATGGAATAAAATTGGGTGGTCGCGGCCTCAATACAAGTGTGAAATTGAACTCTGGGAACATATTTAACACGCAAAATTATTTTTCCAAGCACTTTAAAATTGAAATAATAATTGCGCATGCATATTATACTGTATATCGCTCGCTCTCTCTCTCTCTCTCTCTCCCCCTATCTTTTGTTTTTCCACTCTGCGTTATCTGCATTATTTCCGATGACATAGAAATGATTGATTGAAAAGGTAAACAGCAGCAGCTATTTTTACATTGCGACACGCTTTAATTAATTAATCAGCGAAAGCTTTATAAACATCTATCATTCGTTTTCCCGCGCTCGCTTTTTTCCACTCTCCCTCTCTTTCTTTTGTTTATGACGCAGACGACTGTCCGGACAGAAAAATTGTGGTCAGTCCATTTTTTTTTCTTCCCGAGATGAATTATTTATTGACCGTCTCATTTTACCTGGTCTGCTAAACATTTGATAGCAGACGACGTTCTTTGGCTAACGGTTCGGAAAGCGATTCGATATTGAGGATCAGATTTCGCGGTTGCTCTCCTAACGCTTTCATTAAGCTGAAATTGATTCACAATTTAATTTAGTCTTAAAGAATTACTATAAAACTAAAAAAATTGTTTCAGTAACTTTTTTTTATTTGGACTGTTTCACGTTAACTTTTGGTTCCAAACGGTGCACTTAATAATTCTTAATGCCCAATTTATTTAATATATAATTTTTTTTTTAGATTTATCGTTACTTGATTTTGAAAACTAAGCTCGTTTATAAAATTGCTATTGAAACTTCTTTATTTATCTTACCGTAACATAATTAATTATAAAGTATTCCCATAGACTTGACCGTAATTAGTATCATTAGTATTCACGATTGTTATTATTCAAATTTATAATAACTGCCGCATAATATTAAATTACAAAAATTAATTTTTTTTCCAGTATAATTTATGTTTCGTCAAATTAAAATAAAAAGTTTTTTTTTTACATATAAAGGTCAACAATGCTAAAGTTAATTAAAATGAAAATGCGACACGCAATTTAATCAAATTAAAGCATTCTATTCGGCGCAACTATGATTTAATATAATCACAAAGACGTGGCGAAGGTGTGCGAGGGTGTTGGATAAAGTAGAAGGGGGGGGGGGGGGTGAGGTGGTTAAGGGTAGTGGGGGAAGGGGGGGGAGGAAGGCGTGTGTGCAGTTTTTTTTTGCGTGAGTGGACTGTTAATACTCTCGACTGAAGAAGGGAGTGTCGTCATTTTCCATCCCCATCCCCTTACTCCTCCTACACATGAACAGTGAAGAGGCCTCGGTCTCCGCGGGGGGCTCTCTTACTTTCATCACAGGTAAAAGCGGTGAAGATCACCTCCTGGAAGCATCCCGGAGCAAGCACGACCGATCCAGGTAGATCGCCTCGGACACCCCTCCCCCTCATCTCTTCTGTTAGAAATAGATGGCGAAGGAAAAAAAGATAAAAAAAAAAAAAAAAACATGCGTGCAGCAGCTCCTCTCGATTCTGTACGCGGGATTGTTGCTAGTTAGCAAGGTGCGTGTTTTAGGTTTGTAGTGGGTGGGGTTAAGTTGCAAAGAGAGATAGAGAGAAAGAAAGTTGAACCCCCCGCCGACTCCTTCACACGGCTCGTACAATGGGCACCTCATTTATCTTCATATTGCAACTGCCATTCTCTCACTCTCTCCATCTCTCTCTCTCGCAACGCAGTACGGTAGCTAAAGGTTGAAATGACTGCTTTCGGAAGACAACTTGACAGATAGGGAAGTGCGTGGATGGGTGATAGGTGAGCGGGGTTAGTGGGTGTGGGGAGCTTTCTTATACTGCTTGTTTATATTTTTGGGGCTGTGGCATTGCACTTGTTTGTGTGTTTTTGTTTGCTTAATTGGGTCGTCGCTTCTCCAGCTTATTTCTACACCTGTAACAGGAGGATGAGTCAACCTCACTCATCTCCATCTCGTTTTCTCATAGCTTATAAACAAATGAACTGGCAGGCAATTTTTTTTTCCTCCGCCCTTTATTTTGGTAGTGATTTAATCGAAGAATTTAATGTCGGTACTGTATTTTTTTTTTAAAGAATGTTGAGGGCCGAAAGCGGTAAATGCATTCGTCACGCTTATTATTTTTTGGTTTTACGACACTTTATTACTAACTTTTCTATTGGGGGGAAAACGTGTTTGAAAAGATTGATTTTTTTTTTAGATAATTTATTTGGGTGAAAGACCGAAAATTTAATATCAAATAGAGGGAAAAAAAGAGATGGAATGAAAATTCGATTGAAATGATTTTCGAATTTAAGTTCAAAGGTCAAGTTTGGCTGAGAAAGTATTATTATGGTAATTTAAAGATGTTATTTTTAAAATGCAAGTCATCTGGTGCTAAAGCAATTTTTTTTTATCATTTTAAAAATGGAAGAAAAAAAAATGTTGCTTTTAAAAGTACTTTTTTATTATACATATTAATTTTTTGAAAAGATATTTTTATAGTAAATTAAATTTTTGTTAAAATAATAAATTTTGCTAATTCAGTTATCTTCGAAATAAATTAGTAAAAATGTAATGTTGTTTCGAATTTTAATTTTTAAAAACGGGAATATTATAATGAAAATTAATTTCTATATTTCAGGTTAAAATTAAATCAAAAATTAATGTAATTGAATTTTTGTCTGAAATTGAGTTTATTTGAATTGCAATTTTTTTTTTAAATCTGCATTGTGATTAGTTTAGCGTATTTTAAGAACGTCAAAATGTTTGTGTCTAATTCAAAGTGAAACTTTACAAGGAAAAAAAAAAAAACTCTGCAAAAACGGTGTTTTAAGGGTAAATTGTTAATATCAATCACAGTAGTCAGATATTAAAATAGGACCCACCCAAAACGAAAAATTTGTTAATATTATGATTTATTTCTCGTTGGAAAACAACATTTTTGTGACTGACCTATTTTTGTTAATAGATTTTTTTGTTTAGATTTACACACATTTGTCAGTAAATTTTAAATGTCCCGTCCGAACGATGTGTTGGCACG
This sequence comes from Polydesmus complanatus, assembly GCA_034692225.1. NCBI lineage: Eukaryota > Metazoa > Arthropoda > Diplopoda > Polydesmida > Polydesmidae > Polydesmus > Polydesmus complanatus. Next base: position 11,945 of record JAQGAZ010000875.1, read on the forward strand.
CCATACCCTCTCTCCCAATTGACGATGGGGGGAAGGAGGGAAGGGGTGGTAGGGAGGTTGAAATAGATTCCAATGTCAGATATATAAGGTGGGTTTCGCAGGTGGAGAAAAGATTGAGTGTATTGGTAACGTTTTTCTTTTCCACGATTACTTTCTCTCTCTCTTTCTCTCCATCCAAGTTCCAGTCTTTAGAATTCCGGGGAATTGAAAAAGTTTGAGCACAAAAAAAAAAAAAAAATAGATGGTCACCTACTGCGCGAGTGATGGGCGGAGAAGCTGAGTTTGCTTGAAATCGGGCGAAATGAGAAGTTTTGCCACATATTTCTTGTATTGAGTAATGGCCGACGAGGCAACGGTCAGCGGACGAGAAGATAAAGTGGGATCACAGAGGGGGTGGTCAGGTACGAGTGCTGGGTGATTAGGTTGGTGGGTGGGAAAAGCTATTATTCGTCTAAAAGGAATACTCGTTTTTAAAAGAAATTTTAATTAATGTGAAATACTGCGAGTCCTCGTAGAACGCGCTTACATACGTGCTTGAAATTGAAAAGCTCGTCTTATACAATTCCGCGCTATGGTAGAAACACCTAAACAGTGGGTTGATTTGGAAGTAAATAAAGCAGTTAAAGCTAAAATAGGAATTTCTAAACTTAATTAAAAGTTATACATTACTTACTTTTAATAATACAATTCCACGGTGGAATTTATCAATTATTATTTTAATTGAAAATATTTGAATGTTAAGTTGGAACCGCGATGCGTGAGGGAGATGGGTTGGAGGTACATAACTAAATCTAAGACAAGCTCTAAAATATTTTGTTACCAGCTTAGGTTTAATCACGTATTAAGACGAGTGTAAAACGAGATTTAAATAAAACTAGATTTTGTAGTGGCAACGAAATATTAGCTTTGGAAGCGGTGTATTGCGCTCGTTTTAATAGCTAAGTTAGTCTACTCTTCGCAAAAGTTGATTGGGTATAGCGAATACATAAAACCTTTTTTTATGTTTTTATGGTCGAACGAATATATCCCACTTTTTTTTTATTAAAACTCAGTAAGGTGTTTTGGTCGTGCAATTAAAAATTTACTGTTTACCGGTTATGCAATTAATATCAGCTTTTTTACGAGCTCATTTTTTTTTTACTAACTCAATCACGCAGTAAAAGCGTATGAGAAATTCTTACGAAATTATTCCCCGCTCCTTTCTTATTCTTTTAAAATAGTTTTAAGTGTTTAGCTTAGTGTGTGTTATTAAGCACAACGCCTGAAATAATTGCGAACGAGCCATTGTGACGCTCCTGGTGACGTCCACTCGCCTCACGTATTAATTATTATCAAAATTATATACTGTGCAAAAAAGAAGAGAATAAAGTGCAGTCAACTTTCGATATAACGAAACACTTGATGTAACGTATGAGGTCCCATCCACAAAGTTTTTAAAAAAATTAATTTCGTTAGTACTATGAAATATTATATTTTACGACTGTGGTTTGATCAAAACATGACGGGTAACGTACAACGAGATGCTTGGTGTGTGTGTGTGTGTGTGGTCCTTGATAAGATATTCAAGATATTCGATTTTCAATAAAAATAAGGAAAAAAATTTATTATGAAAAAATATTTTTGGTGCAACAAATTGTCTTAAAAATTTCATTAAATATATTAATTTTTGTTATCCGTGATCATATTCAATACAACGAATTTCAATGTAAAGAAATAGCAGTTCTAATGACAAAAATTACGAAAGTATCGAATGCACAAGTTAAAACTTTCTGTTGATTTTGTGTCAAATCAAGATATTTTTTTTTGGGTTCTTGTCTGGGTTAGAGATTATTATCAAAGCTTATTTTTAAAATCTGTGATGCGAATAATGTTTCGCCAGAATTTTACCCATTTAAAATTTGAGTGACGTCGTGACGTGAAAATCGACTGACGTCATGAAAGATCGAATGGAAAATACGTTTCATAATAAGATGTTTCTAGTGTTTTAATTCCGTGATATTTAAAAGATTTTCAATCAATTTTTGCGCATGTATCGCTACAGCGAAGTTGTTCGTACTTCGTTGTATCGACATTCGAGCGCATCGAGTGGGTGATGAGGGGGCAGTGAGAACGGAGAAATTTTTATTTTTTTAATAATAACAATAATTACATAGGAATGAATGAAATTGTGTCTTCGGTGAGTTTCTGGCGTGGTGCGTTTCAGTTTTTTAAAAATGCAATAAAGGTGTGACGTCATCGACGAAGTAGATCATTGACTTCTTACCTTGACACGAGGGGGTTGACTTCATTAGTGGCATATCATTAACTTGACCTCCAACACTTTTTCTATGGAGACTCGTATAGAGAAGGTTAGATGTCATTTGAATGGTATGCCGCTAATGAAGCCAACCCCCTCCTTTCACATAAGGTGCGCTTTATGGATGTCCGCTAGAGGTCGCTGAACATTTTATGCGTTTATTTTAATTATATTTATATATAATTTTTTTTTTTTCTAAAGCTTTGAATTCGAAATAACGCACGCACTCAAACTGATGGTTGTGTTTATTTAAATACGCGTACCATGTTTGTTTGCCGGTCTTACGAGTCGAACACCTTTCTTAACATGAAATTGAACTCTATTGAAGAGGTTAATTTATTCAAAGTTTTATAAATATTGATCAATTTTTATATTAAAAATTTAAAGCTATTTTGGAAAAAGGATTCACAAAGAAAAAAAAGATATCGACTTTTTCATTGAATAATTATCACAATACCGGTAGTCGATAACAATATTTTTTCAGTAATTTCTCAGTACAACGAATTTTTCAGCGCAACTAAATTTTCAAAAGTTTATGAAAGACTGAAAATAAATAAATAAATAGTTAAAAATAGAAATTAAATAATGTTTAACTCGCTCGGCCTAGGGAAATTTTATTTAAGAAAATAGTTGAAGGTAATTTTTAATTAGTTTAATTGGTTATGACGTCATTAGTTGGTTAGTTTAACGTTTGCGGTGAGTTTCGCATTATTAACGAAATTTTTAGTTTAATTAAACATTATGATAATAAGCGGCCTTCGAAATTGTTATTACTGTAGCTTGCGAAAAAAAAATTATTATTTTCATTATAAAGAAAATTAAATGTTATCGTGTAGTTAGTGTCACATTAATTTATTAATTTAATTGCCACGCCGTTTTTCGTACGGTATTCTTTCTCTCTGTTTTTCGCAGTCGAGTTTTTTAATTAACCGGTGGAATAGCATTGTAAAATGGCGCCGAAAAGGTGGGTTTGGTAATTCGTGTTTGCAGACAGGATATAAAATTTTCGTTATAAAATATTTTTGGGGAAATAAAAGTATGTAAATTTTGAGATCAAGGATAAAGATAGGCGCAAAAACGTGTAAAACGGAAATAAAGGTTGGGGATTAAACGGTGTACGATATTTATTTCGAATAATTAAATTTGCCCTAACACGCTTTTTTTTTTTGGATTTATTTAGAAAGAAATATATTTATTTTTAAATAGAGGAAGTTGATATTGTTCGACGTTAAAAGAGCTTTTTAAGTGAAGAATGTCGCATAATTTGAAGTTAAAAATAAAATAAATTATTATTTCTTGGTTTAATCTAGGTTGTGTCATATTTTTTTTTAAAACAATTTAATGGAAAAAATGTCCTCAAAAAAAAAAGTTGATATGTTCAGGTTGACACTCTTCAAAATAATGTTAAAACACTAGAATGTTGGGAATTTTTCTTAAAAATAAATTTTAAAAGAAGATTTTTTTTTTTTTTTTGACTTTTTGAGAAATGTATTTTTTTTTTATTATTATTTATAATTTTCGTTTGTTTATATTTATTTATTATGAAAAAGAGGTGGTTTATAAAGGGTAAAGTATGGAATGTCAGATTAACGAAAATACTTAAAAGCACTCGAAATTTAAAAACAATAATAATAAAAAGATGAACATTAAAATATTTTTAAGAATACTGACCATTATTAAACCGGATGAAAAATGTGATGAAAGTTTAAATTTTATTTATTTTTGGTTTAAGAAGCAGTTTCCGATCTTTTTGTTGATTTTGGTTAATTTTTTATCTGACATTTTTCTTGAGTATTTCTTGAGTTTAATAAATTTTTGATTTTAGTGATTTTCTTATCATTAAGCTTTTATACTTAAACTGGAAACTTATTTTCGTTTTAAATAGTTTTTGTTTTCGGCGAGTGTCTTTGAATTACTAGTAAATAAAAATTTTGTATCGTATGGGTTTTAAATATAATATTTTCGTGAGGTTAGGTGAAGTATTTGTTTTTAATATATACCGGTATTTGGCAATTTAAAGTTGTTTGTTTAACTCTTTTTTTAAGCGATTTTTATAAGTCGAGCGAGCATTCCTTAACAAAATTAGTTACGATTTAAGTGTATTGCTCCTAAAACATTTATTTTTTTTTTTAAAAAAAAAAACTTTTAATATTGTCGAAAAAGAAAAATGTTTGGAGAGGACATAAATAACGTCGCAAAAATGTCTTCCATCACTGAAATGAAACTCCTATAAAAGATCTTCTTTTATTATCTTCACTTATGTTAATTTTCGTAGATAAAATTAAATTTTTTTTTCCCCCAAAAACCAAAAAATAATAATAAAGAAAGATAGAAAAAAAAATAGAAATTGAATAGATCAAGATTTTTGTGGGTAAAAATAAACATGAAATTCTCTTTCGACCATTAATTTATTTTCTAATTGGTGCGTCTCCCAGGCAAATATTTCGGTTGAGGAACACGTTCTTTCGTTTTCGGTTGTGGGAACTTTTTTTGTGTCCATAAAATAAAAATTGAACCGAGTTTCAGGTTGGGAAAGCCATAAGCCGCGCGTTTGTTTCTTTTCTTCAAATAAAAATGTTAATGCCAAACGGTTCCGCTTTACAGATTTCAATGTTAAAAACAAAAAAGTTAAGTTTGTGGTCAAGAGGTTTCGTTGTCAGGTCGTGGGATCCAAATTAAAACACGACACAAATTCAATTTTTACTTGAAAAGCCTAAAAAATAAATAAATAAAAGGAGACGAATTATATGAGCGTCGCAGATATAAAAAATATTTTATCGTGTTCGCTAAAACACGCCACACCCCACGAACATTTCACCCAAGAAAAAAAAACTTTTAATAGAAAAACTCAGTACAGCCAAATCTCTTATTACGCGATAAATGTTTGAAAAACCTCGCGTTATCGGGAATTGAAAAAATAAATGTTCATACGTTTTCATTTTCAATTTTTTTATTTGATGATGAAATTAAATAGTGAATTTAGAAATTAATTTTTTTTAAAAAAAAGTTGAAACTGTGATGTGAGAGGGAATAATGTTTTAACGCTAAATAATTGAAACTCAATAATGAAATTTTATGGGAATTTGAATATAAATTGAATTTCTTATTATTTTTTCTTTCTGTAAATTTTAATATTTTTGATATAAATGATGAGATATTTTTCGAAATTTTTTCTCTTAAATCAATTTTTTTTGTGTGGTATTATGAGGAACAAATCGAGCACATCGCTATTCAGAAGCTTTACTTGCGTAAAAAAAAAAACTAATATTTTGTCATGCACACTTTTAGGCGCCACACCCCACATCACTTACTAAGATTATTTATTCGTAAACATTTTTTTCTTCTTATCTTAAGATTATCCGTCATACGATGTCAGTCGATTGACAATTAATGTTGTACGCACAATCAACCTTTAATCTCATTAATCGATCCGTTTAGTTTTACTACCGACGAGGTTATACGAGCGTGTTTATGCCAACAATTACCAAGGAGGATGATTTATACGAAGAGGGAGTGAAGTGAGAGAAAGAGTAAGAATGGGAGTGCGAGAGAGTGAAAGAAAGGGCAGTGCCGGATTTACTATTAGGAAACTTAGGGCCTCCAACTTTTTAGGGACTCTGAGGGCTTTATTAAAGTTCCAATCACCTCCAAAACTCTTAATAAAACACCTGAAAACTAGTGTAACAGTAAATCAACTTTAATACACAGTCTTAACGTTTAATAACAGTCGCTTAAATCATAGTAAGATTTGTCAAACTATTAAAACAACTCACAAAATTTATTAAATTTTACAAGAATCGATCAGTAAGCCGTTAAAATTAACCACTTCTATTAAAATCCAGTTAAGACTCAACCAATAAATTCAAAATCGTGACTAAGCTATTAAAATCAGTCAGTAAACTCAGTTAAAACTTGAAAGTCTAATTTCAAAAACCATAACTTATCTCTTTAAAAGTACGCATTGAAATTTTAAAACTTTGGGGTTTTTACTCCCAAATCCTCTAAAAAGTTACTAAATCAGATTAATAAACTGTCACGTAACTCAACAAGCACGTAACTACACCGATTTAAAAAAATCTATTAATTCATCGAATCGTAACTAAACTCTTAAATTAAGTCATCTATTTCTTGGAACTTAGTTAATACTTAAACCATTAAAGCCATACAGCAGCTGTCATTCTTAACCAAGCGTAACTACATTAAGTTGAAAACAGTCACTAGATTAATGGGTGACAGAAGAAAGTGTAAGGGACCTTAATGCGAGTAAATCCGGTCCTGTTTTAGTGTGTTGGGCGGAGTGAGAATGAGTGGGAGGGGATTTGGCTATCAAAGCTGTGAGAGATGAAAAGAGAAGGGATCTATTTTTTGGCATGATTTTTTTCCCGTCGTCTTTTTTTTTTTTTTCTCCTGCTTTTATTTTCTCCCATCCAAAAAGTTTGCCGCATTTGATGTTCACGCCTTAAGAAATTAGCGTGACAAGGAACTCGTGAATTACTAATTCCATAACACTCGCTTCACTACCACCCACCACCGCCACCTCTCAGTCGATACTTCATTATTAATTATTAATTTGCTCGCGCACGACGCAGACGCATGCACAAACAAACGTGCATTTTTAAGCTGTTTTTGGGTCCAAAATAAAAAAAAATGATACCCGACTGACATTAGGAACACACGGAGGTTGTGACACGCGACGTCTTACGCGCGCTTTTTTTTTTTATTTTTTATTTATTTAATGTCGTCATCACTCAAATTGCACGTGTCACCCACCGAATTTGTAGTCGCGCGCGCCTACGTTTTACTTAATCAAGCGTGTTAGTCAGGTGTGTAACACGAAATAAAAGCGAGAAATGTCTGCGGTTTTCACGCTGTTTATTTATTTTTAGCCCGCTTTTGTGCTCGTGAATATATTAATTTTGACGCGCAATAGGAACGGAGAATAAAATCCTGTGGGCAAACAACAAAAAATGAAAATTAACTCCTAATTAAGATTTTGAAATCACAAAAAATAATAATAATAATAGTAAACAACAAAAAACATCAAATTTGATCATTTTAGAAATGGTAAACATGTTTATTTTGCGCTGTATGAATACATATTTACATAGTGTACATACTGTACAGGGTTTAACAAAATATAGGACCAATTTGTAAATCGCGCAAGTTTGTATCTTTCGCCTAACCGGTGTAGCATTAACTTTTCGTCTGCGCTAGGGTTTAGCCACTTTTTCAAGATCAAATTAAATAAACCAAAAAAAAAAAAAAATTACAAATTTTTTAGCAAAATTTAATTGAAAAACACGTAATAAAAAGACTTTATGGGTCTTTTTAGCTACATAAATTAAATCGTATGTGGGATTATTGTATTGTATTTCGATATACCGTACGTTTTGAAATATTTTTGTTGATGCCATAGAACATGTCACCAAATTTACAAATAAAAATGACTTAATATTTTTTAAAGCAATTTTGTTTGGAATTTTTGTGTGCATTTTAATGTAAGGTTCCCCCCTCGATTAGGTTAAAGTCATTCCGCTTTATTAAAATCATCCTCAAATTTATATTAAAATATTACCAACATTCCAAAAAAGAGCAGAAAAAAACCGAAAAAAGAAAGAAACTGTGGAATTTGTTAGTAGCAATTTAATAAATAAAATTAAAATAAATAAATAATAGTTATCTGATTATTATGGTTTATTTATGAAACTTATATTCTCAAAAGTAACTTTTTACCAGAATTTATTTGCAAGTAAGTGACCGGTTTTATCAAAACTGGAATTATCAGGTGAATTTACGAGCCAAAAAAACAAATGTCCGCCATTCGTTGAATTCGAATGGAGAATGCTAATCGAAACCAGTCTCTTAAATGTGATGAGTAATGTTTTACTTATGGAAATGACGCTTTCGGGTTCCGCGAACTTGGACCGGAAACTAGAGCGCATGTTTTTTTTTTTCAATTCGAGATCGATGAAAAGTTTGTTTATCGATTTTTTTTTTATATTATTATTATTTTGAGGATGAGAAAAAGTTGGTAAGAAATAATTGAGTTGTCTCTTTATTTTCATCTCTGAGAAGTGAAATTGAGTTGTGATGACTTTTTTTTTTCTTTCGTTGTTACTCGTACGCATGCGCACATGATTACTTCGATAAATAACGTTTCTTTTACAAATATTTAAAAAGCCTGTCTGTTCTATTGCTATTTTGGATCGCAGTCGATGCATCGATCATCTCGCTCTCACTGCCCTCTAGCGGCCACACTTCTCATCTCTTCTGGCCGCTGGACATCCATCAATTTTTTTCTTGTCTTTCTCTTTCTCTCTCACTAGCTCGAATTAAATGAGGAAAAATCGATAATTATTATTATTTTCTATTTTTGCTTGGAAATATCATGCGCTTCGACGGTTTTTTTTTTACCGATCTTTCGACGTTTAGGCTTTGAAGGATTTTTTTTATTGTAGAGCGCCAAATGGTATTATGATAAATCTGATTGTACGTTTTTATAAACGTTTGCAAACTTCAGAAAATGAATTTTTACAATCTTATGATAATTTCAAAAAAAAAAAAAAAAATTATTATTATATCAATTAAATTATTTTTTAGAAATTTTTAAAAACCTCGATCTTGATTTTTACATTGTTCAGAACTTGCTTTTGAAAGAAAACCATTTTTTTTTTAAAAAAAATTTATTTTAAAAGAAAATGTACTTCTTAAACATAAACATAAAAAAGAAATTCTTTTTAAACATAAACATTTTCTAAACAAGAAAACTCAATTTGATTAACTCGATTTTTTTTTAATTTTGACGTTTTAAAACAATCTAAAAAGCGAAAAAATATATTTGATGCAAATAAGAAAAATTAATGCGCTCAGTGATTGTTTGAAAATCGTGAAATTTGAAGTTGAAGCGAATTACGAATGTTTTTCTTTTAAAATTTTGAAGCACTGAAAATGACAGCGATGTTTCTTATCCGAACAAAATCGTGCGCAACAATCTCATTTATTTTCTATACAAAACAATTAAAGCTGTTAAATTAAGATTTCATCTTTCACATTTTGACTCTCTATTTTCTTATTTTTAAAAAAAGAAAATTTTTTTTTAGCAATTAAGCTCGATATTTCTCCACTTGACGTTCGTAGAGCAACAATAGAAAACGCTTTTATCATTTTCTATTCAAAAGATCTTTTTTTTTTCTTTTCCAGAAATTAATATCTGAAGAAAAAAAAATTTATTTATATTTTTTTAAGATGTTATCTTAAGTGTATGATAAATAGGTATTCTTTTTTTTTCTTCAAATTTTTATTTGTTACATTTCTAAAGTCACGTTGTCTGAGCATCGTCGATTTCGTGCTGTTTCAATTTCAAAATAACGAAGAATATAAGAGAGGGCTTATTAAATATAAATAAAACTCGATGATGAACTTGTTTTAGATCGAAGATGTTAGTGGTGGACCACAGAGTTTAGCTGATAATGATAACAATTTTTAACTCAAGAACACATTCTCCCCTATCTCTCTTTCTCCAACTATTTCTCTCTCGATTTATCTCTCTCGTTCCAAGATGAAAGATAAGAAACACAAGGTGCACGCGCATCTCTCTACCATCAGATTTATTTTTAGTTTTCAAGTTTAGGTGAACTAATTGTTAACTACTATTTAAAATTTTCGGTCGTTTTGAGTGAATATTTGGAGGAAACGCTCGCGTTGAAGTGAAATTTTGACAAAGGAATTTTCAAGTACATGATTGTACCAGTAACTTCTGCAATAAAATTATTTAAAAATTCGAAAAAAATAAAGGTGCTCGTTATGGATTTGTTAAATCTCGATTTAGAAATCGTGATTAAAGCTTTATTTAATTATACTGTAGCAAAAAAAAAACCCCCCATTCTAATCGTAACTTCCGGTTCCCTGATTGAAAGCTGGAAACACGTGTAGGCAGAAGATGATAAGCGGAGGTTGCGTCGCTGTTTGATGATAATGAAAAGTGATTACTGTATTAGATGTCGATGGAGAGAGAATGCGATTTCTCCGACGACAAACGCGAGGAATATTCGTCGGGTTTGGACGGACGGAGATGGACGTTTTTCTTTGATCTCATTCACCATTTTAATCACGAATAGATATTATTACTCGACTTTATTAATAAATAACCCTCTTCTCTATCTCTCCCCTATCTATTTCTCTATCTCTCGCCTTTAATAAATCAGGTGTAATGTTTATGTAACACAAATGAACGTCGCAGCTTTGATTTTTCTCTACCGACTACAGTATATTATATAAATAACCTTTTTCTTTCTTTCAGCTCTTTTTTTTCGCGCTCTTTCGCGTATAATAAACTAGAATATTTTGGTAGACGTACGTAATTACTGTAGGATTTCGATTTTACGCTGTAATTATAATTTAGCATTAATTTTGATATTTTATACGCTGCGGTAGAATGTTTGGTCGACAAATTAGAAGGAAATGAGAAGTAGAAACGAAGAAGAAAAAAAAAATAAGATATGCGGGAAATTACGAAAATTGTTTGTAGAGTTTACGCTTTTTATCGAGTTTAATTTCTTTTTCTTATTATTACGAAATAAAGTTAATAATTGGTGAAAGAAATCAAAATTAAGGCGTTTCTGGTGCTACTTTAAATCGTGAAAACCGGAAACAATTTCGAAACGATTAAAAAGTACATTAATTTTGATTGCAATTTGCTTAAAAAAATTTATTTTTTTTTTTCTTATTTGCAATGTAATTAATTAAAAATTATCGATTATTAAATTTTGAATGGTAAAAAAATTATTCTACAAAGCATTTTCGGTGTTGTTTTTTTTAAGCTTTATAAAAATTAGAAACAATTTTAAAGATTTTTTTTTGTTGTAATTTTTATAAAAATATTATATTTGCCAATCATTAAGCGAGAAAAATTAAAAATTCTTACAACAGAATAAATTTTGAAAGTCAAGATTTATTTTATTTACTAATAGACAAGTTTTACTGCGCGTAAAAAATTCTACGTGTAATTACTTTCAAAATTAATCACGTTTTTGCGTAAATGTTTTGTGTGCGTCAACGAAACAAAAAAAAAACGCTTTGTTTGATTCGATCGTAATAATAATAATTCCAGAATAGAAATTAATAAAAAAAAAATATCTTTGTTTATTATTCCTTTTTTTGTGTCACACAAGTAATTATTGCCGCGATTATTATTTTTATTGCTTTCTTTTTCTAATGAATATCATTTTTTTTTGTGTGTGTGTAACAAACGCGTACCGAATAAGGTGGGGTATTTTTCTTTTCTTAATAACGAAATAAACGCCGCTCGCATTTTTCAAGGGATAGAATTAACGGGGAAAATTAATTAAAAATTTGTCTTATTGTTTTCAAAGATCGGAATTAATCTTGCAATCGTTTGCGCGGAGGTTTTCTCTCGGTTAATCTCGCAACGAGAGAGAGAAAAGAAGAAAAAAAAGTGCCATTTAAGTGATTGAAAAAGAAATTAAAAATATTATTAAAAAAAAAAAGCATAAAACGACGCATATTTCATAAGTCTTAGATTGAGTGAGAGAGTGAAGGAAGAAAAAAAAAAAAGAAATGACGCTCGGTATAAGTAAAAATTCAATTAAAACACCGAAAGCCTTATTATGCGTACAACACTAATTACAATGCACCGTCGTCTGCTTCTCTCGGGGTAAAATTCAGGTGGGTGAAACGCGGCGGGTGGGAGGAAGGGAAAAAAGAGCTTTGTTTTGCGATTATGTTTGAAAAAGCGAGAGATTGTTGATTTGGAGGTAAACTCATTTAGATATAGAAAGTGGGAGAGTGGGTGCAGAAAACATTTTTTGTTAATGAAGAAAATAATAATTATCAGAAGAGGAAAAAAAAAAAGCAAAGACCCAGACACTTTTTTTTGACGTGCTTTCTTAATTTTGCTATTAAATTGATTATTTTAGTGGTTTAGCTATGGAAGGCTTTGAATCAGTAATTTCGAAACACCCAATTTAAAGCAAAAATATGTATAAATATTTTTTTGGGAAAAGTTTTTTTTGATTGTTTTGATATCAAAAACTTTCAATCAAAAATAATTTACTAAATCTAGATTTGAAAATTCGATTGTAATTATTAATGGTGTTCATATATCATACTGTTAAAACTGAGTGTCAAACTGTTCAAATTTTCGCTAAATTGTTTTAAAATTTTTTTTTTTTTTTGAGAATTAGTATTATTTTATTTAATGGCTTTCCAGCATTTTGTAAATTATTTTTCTACTAAATCGACGGTATAAAAAAAATTGCACTTCTTTTCGAGGATGGAATTGCTTTCCTCAAACATTTTTTGCTGGTCAATTTCTAAGTAGCGCTTAATCGGACGCGGTGACCACTTGTTGTTTTAGCTAGAAACAAGAAAAAAAAATATCAACAAGTGGAAGAAAACAAGTTTGATCGTTATTGGTTCGTTTAAAAAGCACAAAAAAAAAATTAGAAATTTTAATGAAAAAAACCACGAAAAAATGAGATTTTTGAACTTTTTGGTCACATTGTATTTCGTAAAATACACACTTAACTATTTATTATTAAACTTTTTTTTTTTTGGTTGGTAAAAAGTTCAAAGTCCCTATAAAAAATTAAAATGTTCCGCGAGGTGTCGCTGCTTGCGTCGGCGACATCTAACATCAAAATATACATAAATAAATACCTCTTCTTTGTTTCGGTCATTTTTCGGACAAAAAGGAAGAAATTAAAAGCTTGAAAAAGTAGAAGGGTGGGTCATGGGATGGGTTGGTCATGTGATGATGGGTGGGTCGAACAGATAAGGAAAAAGAAATAAAAAGAGATAAATAATTTTAGTTTTTTTTGAGTCTCGAAAAGTGTCAACGTTTTTCGGAAGATTTATACATTTTTGTTAAATACGAACGAATTATCCTTGGCGATTGTCGAATCCGGTTTGGTGGAAGAGCCCACCTGGGAAAAGGTCAAAGGGCGTTAGCGGTAGTGAACTAATGAGTTCCATTTACATTTGCGTTAGATCGTCAAATCTTTTTTTTTTTTGTCTTTAAAAAAACATTTTTTTTGTTTTTAAAAAATAAAAAAAAAAAGAATTTCCGGGGAATTTAAAAACGAGTTGATAAATGTACTCAGCTAAGACTACCTATTTACAATTTTTATACGTTTTAAGTTCAAATTTCGATATAACGAACGTCACTAGGGCGAAATGACAGAATTTAGTTTTTTAAACTGATTTCAGTTTATTAAACCGTGTGATGTATTAAAAATAAAAGCGTATTAATAAAGGTACATTTTTTTTAAAGAAAGAGCTTTTCTTTAATCTCTTTAAAATTTTGATGTTGGTTAACGAAATTTAATTTTGTTTTAATCTGGCGATCAACTCGTTAAAATTAAGATAAAATTTTATTAACTTTCTCATACTGTATATTTTTTTTTTACATTAATGAACCCAGTAAAACATTATCCTAAACTTCTTTGTACCAACAATTTACTTACCGTAGCAATTTCAAACTTGATTTTCTACAATTCTGTCGCTCTCTCCATCACGCTTGACCGGACGAAAGATGTGACCCAACCCACTCATCGAATGTCCATCACTTTACCTTGCATTAAGTGCAGTTATTAAAAGAGAAGGGGAAAAAAATGATTTTTTTTTTTTACGATTTATGTATCGAGCGAAGTTTGCGTTTGTCACTGCCAAACATTGTGGAAATCATAAAAACGTTTTGATTGACATTTGCCGCTTTTATCTCGCTCTTCGTCTTATTAACACCGCAATTAATAACGTTTTTTTTTCTCTCCCTCGCATTTACTTTATACTGATTATTATTATCACCTGCGTTTCATTCGCCGATTACAACCTTACTTAAATATTAGCCAAAAAATAAGGTGATTGCTCGATTATTATACAGTATTCTCAATATAGTTTTAATGGAACAGCAAAATAAATTTAATTTGAGAATCTCACATTTTTATCTTTAATTTTATGAGTTTTTTCTCCTAAAAAAACTAACAGTATTTTGTTAAATAAGAAAAAATCTAAAACCAACAGCTTCATAAACTTTGCATCCAGTTGACAGAGGACTCTTTAACTCAAAGAATTAAGCAAAAAATGGAGATACTCAACTGTAGGCTATACTGTCATTCAATTGAAATCAGAATAATACTAAGATTTTCTTTTGAAACGAAATCTTGTTCAGTACTTTAACGAGCGATTTACTCGCTTGTTAATTTCGATTCGAGCGCTAAATCGCTCTTTCAGTCTTCTATGGAGCTATCTCCCCACCGCACTACCCACCCTCTTACCCCTACCACACTCAGACACACACGTGAGCGGGATATATGAGAAAGAAATAGACGCTCATAATCTAGTTAGCTTGATAGATATTAAAAGGAGGCTAATAAAATCAGACTCGATATTAGATTCGTCGATGAAAAAGGCGAAAGAGAAGACTGGATATTTTTATTATTGTCACTTTGTTCCATCCACCCCCCACCTTATCTTTTCTCATCTTTGAGACTATTTTTTTTTCTTCTCTCGAGGGTAGGTGGTGGAGAAGAAGTGGGTGGGAGGAAAGGAAAAGTTTTTAATCTTTGCTATATTAAAGATATGGCACTGTTTATATTCGCTTTCTCACTCGGATCTACTACCTACTGAGTCAATCGTTTTTTTCCCCTTTTCCCCCCTCTCCTTCAACCACCCACGATACCGTTATTGTACATACACGTTGTTATTATTATTAATTATGATGGAATTTGTCGGTAGGGGAGCGGTGTGCTGTTATTAAGATTCGCTGACGATTATAATTGGCTATTGATTAAAGCCAGAGGATAATATTGACGAGTATGACTTTTATTAATTTAATTTCGGGGATTTTTATGAGAAGAAGAAAAAAATTATATTGGGTTTGTTTGTTTTTGTTGGCTTTTTTTTTTTTTTTATCTTAAGAAGTTTAATTATGAGGTGTCAATTTTTGCAGCGCATTCCAAGATATACTTTTTTTTTTAGCCAGGAAGAGTGAAAGTTTTAGCGAACTTTTAATGATGTATTTTTGGTTTTGCTGAATGTGAGTTGACGAAGAAGAAAGATTTTAATTAAATTATTCGCTTTGGAATTTTCGTTAATTTGAAGTGGGAGGGGTATAGGAATTACTTAATTAGAATTAATATTATTATTGATCAAAATTTGTAAATATTGTAGAAACTAATTTTAAGTTAAATTTTTTGAAAGGCAAAGTCACATAAAAATAGGTATACCAAATATATATTTTTTTTGTAGAAAGTAAATTCGACGTAATTTTGATTTTTGGAAAAGTAATAAAAATAAGATTTTTGGGCTACATATCGACTGAAAAACGCAATCTTAAGGAAATATTTGGTTTGAAAGAGTAAAATCAAATCTTTAATTAATTTAAAAAAACCGTAAAACCAAAGAAATTGTTGGCTGTTAAAGAGATTGATGAGAATTTCTATTGAAAAAAAAAAAAAGTACCGGTAATTTAAAAAAATAAAATAACAGAAAATGTTGTAACTTTACCAAACTTTGAATAGGAGAAAATTTTCTTCGAAATTCAATATTCATGTACTGGTAGTCGCATTATTTTTGTTTGATGATAAAAACTAAAGTTTGAAAAAGTCGGAAGTGATGACGTTAATTAATATACGAGACTGGCGAATTAGGTCTCCAATCTGATAATAATTAAGAGTCGCGTGCACCGCCGTTGACGTCACCACACGCCATCGCTTCCATAAATTAGCCTGGTGGTCGATGATAATGTTGTGCTTTTTGCTTACGACTCCCAAATGGCGTTCTACACGCTTTTTTTTTTTTTTTTATTATTTTGATTTGTGCAAGGGGGGGAGTGTTATGCGAGGGTGTGTTGTGTGGGAGGGGGAAGGGACTAATGCCAACCAAAGCAATCATCATTTTAGATGCGATCTTAATAATTTTACGATCGTCATCGGATAATATTATTTTATCTACGGGGAAGTTACACATAATTATCTTCTCTGTCTTCTTAGTGTTTGTGTTGTTAGCTGAAAACATACGACGTTTTTTCTTCTTCTTACGCTCTTAGATTCCCAAACTTTTGACTCGCGAATCGAATTTCTGTCACGTAAATTTATAAATCGTAATTTACAAAGCAATTTAACATTTATTTTTATTTTTTTAAAAAACCAAGTAGTTTATAATAATTATATTTGATAATATTTTTTGGAAACTTTTTTGAACTTATTTTTTAAATTTAATAATGACCGGTATATAAAATGTGAATATTATTAAAAGTGGAAAGCTCAGTGTCATCAGTCAACATGCAAAGTGGGTCGCGAGTTGACAAAGTATGTGAAACATATTGAGCCCTGGGTTTTTTCGATTGACCCGACCTCTGCCGAAATTCCGCTTCAACTTTTGAGCTTGGCGGGAATCCAAACTCTAGAAGTTTAGTTTAGTGATAAAAAAAAAAGATTAGTGAGTCATCTGCTACTAAAACTTTATCGAAATTAAATAATTTCTTTGTGTAATAATAATAATTAATCGTTGAAGTCTTCTTTTTCTTGTTTGCTCATTTCAATTGGAAATGTGTTTTTCGTTAATTGAATTCATTTTTTAATTGATTTTCTTTTTTTTTTCTACTCGCTTCATCGCATTTTCTAATTTAATTTTGATTTCTCCGAAAGAAAAAAAAATATTTTTCTAATTAATTTTTTTTTTACTCAACATCGTTTACTTAATTTTTTTTTCTTTTTGTGTTGTACAGTGTGGCCAATTATACTTGTGTAAATTTGAACTTACGAGGATTAAGTTGTGTTTTTTTCTTCTTTTCAGAAAATTCCTAATCTCGTTTCTAGAATTAATTAAAATTTTATTAGATAGTTATTAGTTCCATTTAAATATTAATGATATTTAGAGAATTCAAGTGTATGGAATACTCGACTCGCCAAAATACTCAAAAGATTACTCTTTTAATTATAATTTTTTTCTTCGATCCCAATATATTCCTTTTTCAACTTTAAAAATAAACATTCGTTAAACTCATTATTAGTATTCATTAAAAGCACATATTTACTATACTTAAATTAGAAAAATCGTTCAAAAAACTTAAGAAGTCGTTGAAAAAATCAAAGGATCGTTCAGTTTTTGCGTCAATCTAAATGACAGCTCGTTTATTGAGCTTAAGAAATTGTTTACAAACTCAGATAATCATTCGATGAACTTAACAAATCTTACACAGGATCAAAAAATGGATCTATGAGTGTAAGAGATCGTTTAATAAACTTAAAAAGTCGTTCGATCAAATAAAATATAAATCGATCAATAAATTTAAAAACTCGATCAATATATTTTTTTCTTTCGTTATTATAATTAAACCGGAACTGCCAGTTAACCCTAATAGATTTTTTCACTTCCGGTTTAAGATGCATTATTTTGATTTTAAAAAAATAATTGCAAAGCGTTTTTTTTTATTATGTATTTTTGATTGTTAGACATTTCATAGAATTATGTTTTCCTAATATTTTTAATTAAATGACAAAATCTAATAATTTTTTTTTTTTTTTTGGATTTTAATGATTAACAGTTTCGTTTCTTTTCCCTATTTTTTTTAAGGCATGGGAGCGCGCAATGGCATCAACTGAATTACGGGATATTAATAAATGGAAAGCATCCTGCTGACGTCATCCACGGTAGGAACCACCATTCTTTTAGTCCAATCGCCAACATGCTTCTTTTGCAAAAGTGTCGCGTTTAGCTTATCAATCACGTGACGTCACGTGACAAAATCCTGCGCGGACTTTTAGTGCGTCGACCTTCATCGCTTGAAAAATCACTCGTGACGTGAATTATGACCGCGCTTTGTATGGAAAACTAAGAATGCGTGACGTAACATAACCAAATTATCCACTTTTAATTTTTTTTTTTTTTGTGAGGATTTTAATTTAAAAGTTTATGAGAAATTCGTGAGAAAAAACATTCATTATTACCTTAAGAAGTAACAAAAAAAATCTGAAAAATTATTAATATTACAACTGTGTAACTAAAAATTCAAAACCATAAATACAGTACCTATTACAATTAAGAATAATTGAGTTTATATAATTATATATTTTTTTATTAATTATTTATTTATTTCCGGTTTTTTTTTTTGGAGGGGGAAGGGAAAATGCAGGGTGAACATTAAAAAATTTTAATGGAAAGATTATATAGAGAAGTTTAAATGATACATTCATGTGGGAAGAAACAAACCGGGCTTATTACTGTAAGAGAAAAGGGAATAGCCGTAATAATATTATGAGAAGGTGCAGGGGTTTTTTTTTTTTAAATTCACCAATTTAGTAGAATTTCGGTGAAACGAACTTTAAAAAAATTGGTAATGATCTTAATAATTATTGTAGTGAGAATTCGTTAAAGCAAAAAAGAAATTATTAAAAATTTATCGTAAATTAAATTTAATAAATTGAAATAATACGGTAGATCAAAGAAATTGATTGAATTAGATATTATTGAATCGTTTTAGAATAATATTTTCTTGAATTTATTATTATTATTATTTTTTTTTTTGAGTACTTAGTCAACAAAATCATGTAGTTATTTATGAAGCATTTAGTTGTACTGATCACAAATTCACAATTATTTATCTCGTATAAAAATTATTTAATGATAACGTTGCGTTTTTTGCTGCCCACTCAGTAGTTCCAAGAGAAAAAATAAAAACAGGATCCAAAGTGAATCCTGGAATTACCGTAATTTAAACGTAAATCCATGTTTATCAATGATCTGGGAAATTCGTAATAATGACGTTCGTTATAATGTTTTTGGTGAGGTGATATACAGTAGGCGTAATCACTTCTCGTTTTCTCCGCACACTTTCTCACTTCTATTTTTTTTCTTTCTTCGTCCACGCGACTTTTTAGTCCGTCTTAATCGATGCGTCGTCTTAGGCGTACTTTGCTAGCTAGCCTTACACTTTGCGTCTCCCGAGGCTAAGTGGACACTGATTAGAAGGGATTGATAGCGTCGAAAATGTAATCACGCTGCATTTATATCTACGTAGAAAAAGGAAAAGATGGAGAGATTGAGAGAGGTAAACGCTGTTACACGGCTCTTTCTTAGGTATCACTAATCACCTAAGTAAAGGATAATTAGGTCCCTGGAGACGTTGACGACGCCAGCGCCCCCTGGTCAACCTCTTGGTAGTCGGGAGCGAGGCGTAAATTTAGATGAATCAGACCCTAGAGAGAAATAAAAAGAGCCGATGGACGACTGACTGACTGACCATTGTCACCAAATGGTTCATTGTGCATGCGCGAACACTCTTCAGCGACTTATCATTAGAATACAATGGACAAGCCAACTCCCTCCAAATTCAATTGAAACAGTCGGTGCAAAAACAACACTAGTCTTTTATTTTGAAAATTAAGTTTATTAAACACAGAAAAAAATTATCACAATGTTTAATATCAATATTTAAAATATTTAACAATAATAATTTTGCTATTATTTTTAACTCAAAAATAAAATTCTTTAAATTAAAATTTTAGCAAAGCACATTAAATTAAATGTTGGTAAACATAATTAAAAAAAATAAATTAATAAACTGCTGAATTGGTGCAAATGACAACACCAATTTGCCATAAATTTATTTACTTTTCTTTAAATAAAATTTATTTTTTATTAAAATAAATGAGATTATGACTGATGTTGTTTGTGTTTCGATTCCTATACAATTTTATTTATTCGTCCGCTCATCAACTTCTAAATTGATCTTCTTCTAATTTCGATTCTCCTCACGTTTAAAATCGCATTTTTTTTTTTCTTTCTGGAATTAAGCGGAGGGAAAAAATAGGATTTGGACTCGCTAATTTTCAATAGGATGAGTCAGTCGGATGTCCACGACCTAAGCGTCGTCTGCTCAAACACAAACACGGAGAGAGAAAAAAAAAGTGGTGTGGGGGGTCGAAGTATGCAATTAGACTGGCTGTGACGTCACGTAAACACACTTTTTCAGGCTAAACTATTGATATTTAAGCGTCTAGTCTATTCAATTCTATCTATCCCTCTCTCTTCTTCTTTTTTTTATATTCTCCATCCTAACGCCTCCCCCTTCGTCGTTCTAATTATTCGTGGCTCACCCCTCGCATTTGCACCGTGCATCCTCATGAACTCATTCTTCATCGCCTACGATTTTTTAGTTCACTTCGTTACCATGGTTTTATGGTGATTATCGATTAGAAAAAAGTGTTCCAGCGATTTTTATGAGCTCTCTCTCTCGTTCTTTCTATCTCTCACTCACACTTTTTCTCTACGACGATACTTTTTTTTACCCCCAAAAAGAATTTTTTTTCTATCTTTTTTCTTGCTAAAAACTTGTATCACGTAATTAGTTTCTTGTACAATGTTATTTAGTATAACTCTAAACGCTCTCTATTTCATACTCTAAAACTATGATATAGACAATTTTCTTTAGGCATCTTTTTTTTTCGGTTATTTTTATATAAAAAATGAGGGAAATACTTGTAAGAACTTAATTTTTACATGAAACATAAACACTAAGGGCTTTTTATCTTTTTTTTCTTTTCTTAATAGAAAATATTATGGATAAAAAAATTATTTAAGTGTAAATATTATACTCACGAGTAGGTTATATTTTACTGCACATATTTTTTTTAAAATTAAAAGTTTGAGCTAATTTTAAATTATGCGAAAAATTAAGTTTTTTTCTTTTTTTCGATGAAATTAAATTCTTAGAAGAAAAAATGTTTTTCAGGATTTTTATTAAAGTTTTTGATTTCATTTTTGCGCGAAACATTTTTTATCTACTCGTATATTAAATTTTATTTTTATTAAAAGTGAACATTTTATTTAAAACTAATAATTTTTTTTTTTTGATTAAATATGGGAGACAGAAAATAATCTGCTTTTGCTAATTTTAATTAAATTTAAGATCTCTCAAATTAAACTATTATTAATTATTAACGAATATTTTTTAAAAAAGAGACACAAAAAAACGACATTAAATGAAGAAGTATGGGGTGGCATATGCGAGGTGTAGGAGTGGTATGACGAAGGGGGTTTGGGGGTAGGGAACTGAAGCAGGGGGGGGGGGGGGGAGGTAGATGAGCGAGGGAGGAAGTGTGAAAATAGCAAAAATATTCTTGAAAAGCGAATTCTAATTGGCAAACTTTTCTCTTCATCTTTTGAAATCAGGTTAATTGCGGAGAAATGTTTTGCATCTCAAAATACGATCAGCTGATGAAAACAGGAAGCGGAACCATTGGCATTGTTGAACGAGTACGGTGTTGTTTGAAGGCGATTTGCGCATGGCAACCGTCGACGTGTTTTGTCACTTGATAAATCTTTTCGCGCACCTACTTTGTTAGAGGGGGAGGGGGGGGGGGTCACTTGATCCGACGAACGTCCAAATTTACGTCCGTGAAATAAATAATGACCATTAATTAAATGAACGGCCATTTGCAATTGGAAGCTCGGATTTAAATCATTCTCAAATGTATTCATTAGCAGCGACGATACTAATTTATACATTGCCAAGTGCAGGCAAGCGTACACTTTGTTCTCACTCTTACTAATTAGAAAAGATCGTAGGTGACGCTACCGATCGAAGGAAATAATTTTGTTTGATATAAGAACTTGGACGATTGACGCTAAAAACTTGCATTGAGCGAGTGTTAATACAACGAATTTTTTTTAGTGTGCAAACAAAAATATGATCGTTATAACGAATTTTTTTTTAAAGAAACGCACAAGCTCTTAAAAAAAATATTGTTGTTTATTTATTTATTTATTTTTAAGACAGTTTTTCTTAATTTTGGATATTTTTTAATTTTTTAAAGCATAGATTATTTTAATACATAAAGAAATTATTTCATGCCACGCATAATAAAATAAATAAAAGCCTATCATTTAATTTCATATAATTGGATATTAAAATTATTTTTTACTGGTTCTAATTAAGTTGTCAATGTGTTTAGTAGCCTACAATATTTCGTTTAAATAACAGACAGTTTAATAATTATGTAGGACTATCCGTATATAAAAATATTGAATTATGAAAGTTTTAATAAACAGTTTTTTTGCAAGCAAATAACTATTAAAATAAGCAATTAATAAGCTGGGAATTTTTTTTTTATTATTATTTTTTAATCGTAAATTTTGCGCACATTACATCACGCACACCTACGTCATTTTCGTTACAAAAAATTGTTGTTCGCAAAATGAAAAATCATTTGCAATTTGTCAAATCCGATAAATAGTAATTACTTACCGGTATTTTTAAATTTATTTATTTGATGCGGCATATATTTTTTTTTAGCTCTTTTTGACGACATGTTTAAGTGAGACGTGATTTTCGTCTCTAACCTAATTGAAGGTTGGCGCATGCGCGGTGGCCGCTGACCGGTTAATGTTAATCGTCGCAGGTGCATTAATAATCGACGAAATGAGCTTTGCACATGGCGGTCGGTGGAATGATCGGATAATTACAGGTCGCGTCACCCCAACCCATGACAGATTGTCATATCAATGTAATTATTAGCTAAATATCAGGTAACTATATACCCCGCAATCATCTCCATCTCTCTATCTAAGCAAGGTCTTTAATTGCCCACGGTGTCTTCACTTCCGTCTCTCATGCCCCACATCCGGCTAATTAAAAATGAGGATGACGTGAACAATGACGCTTATTCGCTTTCTCCGTCCAACCAAATATTAGCCTTGAAATGACGCCCTAGGAGAACGGATTTAGGGGGGACCCGCTTATACAGTATACCAAGTGCGTTTTAATACGAAATCATTTTTATTTTAAAGATTCGGATTAATTTGATGAGAGCCAAAATATTTAATCTTAATAAATCATGGATTTCGTATTAAAAGAATAATGTTTCACTCGTAAGGCGTAATACGGTTAAATCTTAAATTTCGTTATAAGTGACAGTTTATACGATCAAAGGAAAATAAAATTTCGTTTTATTCGAGACTCGCGTTTTAATTCGATTGTCGACATTTTTCGTAGCAATTTTTTTATGCAATGTGATGTCGTTATTTCTTTCGCTATTTCGGTGTTTTTGGTTCGACCACGGCGCACGCGAACATTTTGACTCGAACGGCGTTAATTATGCATGCGAACGTATGTAAAACAGTTAGCTAACACGCGCACGCGTGATGTGAGTTAGGGAAAACGTGTACACGGATCAATTAAATATTAACGGACTTTTTTTTTTCTTCTTGGCGCGAGAGCCTTCTTTTTTTTTCACAATTTTTTTTTAATCTTAAAGGTGTTGATAGCGTCAGTGATGGGCTCAATTCCCATTCGTCAGGGACGCTTAATTAAGCATGTTTTTGGCGGAGAAACACTTGGAGAGTGCCGCGCAGGCGCCGAATCAATGATGAACGTTTGATTCAACTTTTTGCAACATACCTCGGTATGCTTTCTTCGGTTTAAGCAGAAAATGATAATTATACTCCCTCTCCGATCAAAAAAATCTTTTAGGTAAAAATGATTACCGGTAGTAAAACAAAAATTTCTAAAATGTAGAAAGTGGCCAATCACAATCAAACTAAAAGTCTGATTGGATCCAATTGCGTAGTTGATTTGTTGTTGCATTGAATGAGTTTATTAGCGTTGTTTACTCTGGTGTCATTTGGCTGGCAATTAGCAGCCAACTCAGTGTACAGTAGGACGATAGAAGCAATGGATATGACACGCATTGATTCACGCTCGCTTGAGCACAACTTTTGCTTTCTTTACTCTCTCATACGTGTTCGTTCACTCGTCCAGGTCAATTCGCTTTCAATTCAAAATACCCATTTTTTTTCTTCGTTCATTATTTTATTTTTTTTTTCCTCTCTCGTTCGACGTTTCCGTTTGTGATTTTTGAACAAATTGCGGTTTCTATTATAGCTTCAATTATCATCATTGACTTTTGTTTTACATTATTGTTTACACGATTTTAACATCATCCCGTTCATGTTCGTCTGCCTGCTCATCCGCTCGTCGAATACTGCTTACACTTCGGTATTTTTAGCAAAAAAAAAAAAAAAAAAATTAGCAGGCAAAATGTCGATATAACGAAATTCAAAGAGTTTTACATATTTTTTTTTGTATACTGTATTAAGCAATTTTTAAAATTAATGGAGAAATTTCTAATTATTAAAATCACCCAGCAATAATTGTTGCTAAAAAAAAATCTTTAAAAAATTTGGTTAAGCGTTTAATTTTTATAAAGTTAATGTCACATTAACCAATATTTTTATCATTACTACAGTATATTACTGTATATCGATTTTTGAACGGAATTTTCAATTATTTTTGTGAAAGTTTTAAATTTTTCGAAAAGTTTTTTTTAAAAAATATTCTCTAATCCAGTAAAATAAATGTAGATCATCAGGATTTTTTTTTCTAAGTTAAAGGAAGTGTCATATCTGCTCAATATCGTTAACATTAGTTTAATGTCAATTATCTTGAAACATTAAATTTGAAAGCCGAAAAATTTCGTTAAACTGAAAATGATTTACACCAAGATTTCCGTAGTCTAAGTTAGTTAATTTAAAGTTCGTTCTATCGACGTTCGACTGCGATTGAAATGAGAGGAAAAAATAGATATAATCTGAACGCATCGTATTAAACTCGAATTTAATATTTTTTTTTATTTTATTGTTATTATTATTGTTAGTGAAAGTGGGAGAGAAAGAGAGAAAAACAAGAGGTATCAATTGGTAATTGTAGGTAAATTCGGCGCTTTTTGTGTTCGTTCGGTGCGTAACATCCTTTCATTTCGTTCATTTCAAACGTGGAAATGTCACGCTTCAAAAAATCGCAACTGTTTTTCTTGTTTTTAACTTTTTTCTCCCCGTCTTTTTTGTTTTGTGGCGAATAAAGGGGAGGAGACAGTCATGATCCCTGTTTGCGTGGGTGGGTGAAGGGTGGGAATGGAACAAATTCCTTTGATTCGTTTGATTATTGTATTAAAATAGAGAGAGCGGAATTTTAAGTTGAGGCGTTACTGTCAAAGAAATCGAAGAAAAAAAAAAATATTTAAATTCTCTGCGCAAGGATTTTAGCACTCTATTACCAAGATATGCTGTCAAAATTATTGAACTACCGGTTCGCAGATTATGAAAAAATATATATGTATATATTGGTAATATTATAATGAAACCCTTTTTTTTGCTAAATATTGAATACAATAAATGAAAGAATTAATTTTAAGTAAATATTAAATTACAATGAATATTAAATTTTCGTTTAAAAAACATTATTGAGAATAGACTAAAAGTTAAGGAAAATTAATGTAGAATCAACTCAAGTGAAATTTAGAATAAACTAGAGAAAAATTAATGATTGTGAACTCGTAGAAGGTGATGAGTATTATTATAAATATAAATTAGAATAAAATTAAGTATAAACTCGTAAGAAATATACATTAGAATCGCATATAACGCGTTTAAAGTTGAATAAAATTATTCAAAATTATGCAAACACTTGTTGAAAATTGAGGGGGAAAAAACTGGTTTTGAGACTGAATAAAATTTTATTTAAGCATACAGCATTGAAATAATTATAGAAAAGCAGAAAAATCAAATAACCTCGTAAAATGACAAATAAAACTATTGAAAAATTAGTAACATTTGGTTAAAAGTGAGTGCAAATGTATTGAAAAGATGGTCGGATTTTACACTATTAAATAATTGTATCACTGAAAGGATAAAATTAAATATTATTGTTTCTTGCGAACCGTTGCGTACCGGAAGCACAAACGCTATCGGATAAACGATAATTGCTTTGTTTGTTTAATTAGGACGAAAAAAAAAAAGTAGCGAGTTTTGCTTGACGTCACACGCTCCTCCTTCTTCTACTATTCTATTTGAATAACAATGGCAATGCTTTGCTGATAATTGGACTGTTGCCTTTAATTATAATAATTTGTCATCGAAACTTCATCTCGATTGTTGATCAGCTGTTTGTACGTGTAATTGCCGAAAACTAATTATTACTCCCCGGTTCGAAGCTTTTGTTTTTTGTTGGCGGTGCATGGTACACGTTCCGGCTTAAGCAGTGATGTCAGATCAATCATGATTTTTGCGCAACGGCTAATCATTTTCGTATTGTTTTATTAGCACTGTTTGTATTTTCAACGGTTCCGCGCTGCTTAACCAATCACGAATCGAGTTAATTATCATTCGAATGTTGGACGATTAACAACAAATTAGATGAAATCAAAACGGAAATCGCTAGGGGAGATACTGTAGCACAACCAGCAAATTGACGTCATACAGCGCTACTGAAATCGATACAACGAATTTTTTATTACAACGAAATTTTTCATTGCATTTCCTCAGTTATTTCTATGTTGGAATGATGTTATTCATCAATTTTCGTCGCATCCTGTATTCTGAATGATCTCCTTTATTTATCTTAAAGAGTTTGTGCTGATGCGAGAAAGATTGAATTCGTTTTACGAGGAGTCATTCAATACGTGTTCAATGAAGCGCATGTGACGTCACATACGCGCCCAGCCTCGGTAATTATTTTTCACCTCCAACTTTTTAACTAAAAATAATTAAAAGATGAAAATTTCGTTAAAAAACGAAAGATTAAAAAGCGAAAAGAATGGTTTCGTCATGCACGCGAAATAATAACAGCGTGGCGACAACGTTTCCCCGCCACAAGAGTTTACTCCAACCCCCCCCCCCCCCCACTCCTTCCTTCATTATGATTGTCTTTTTATTTTATTGTATTATGTTTCCCTCCCCGTCATTTTTTTTTTTTTTTTTTGTTTGGTTGGGTCGGTGGGTTTTGGGTGTGGGTGGATTCACCTGTACGTGATATGATGCTCAGCGATGAGAAAGCTTTAAAATTGCGCGTGACATTTTCTAATTAGATGTGGTTATAATTATAGATCGTGCACAAAGTATAACAGCATTGTCAACGGACACAGAGAGACATAGCTACCGTAGAGATAGAGAGAAAGATGGGGAATGGGATGGGGGAGGGCGGGGGAAGAGGAAAAAATGATTGTCACCGACATTTTTCAGCTTGCAATTTAGCTTTCTCCCTCCATTTGCGCGATACTCGAACTATACAGTCTTGTTTTTACACGGCTAAAAAAAACATTCTCTGCAAAATCAAATTACGTGTGCAATGTATTCAAAGATTAAAAGTAGAAATAAAATTATAAAAATTAAAATTCTTAAAAGATTAATAACATTATTGCGAAAATTTTAAGAAAGTTAATTAAGATATTTAATTTGGTAGGCTATTTCTATGTATAGCCAAACCGTGTAAATCGAGGGACTTACATGTAGCCTACATGTACATACAAAGTCAAGGTCTATGATAAAAGCTTATGTACCCCGGTACGAGTAATTTTTAATTTTTTTGTTTAATCGAATTTTTTCAAAGCTTTTTTTTTTTTTTTAAGTATTATTTACATTTAAAATCGTTTCTCTTGTTAAAGGATTTTAAGCGCCGAAATTCTTTTTATTTTTATTATTATTATTTTTTTAATTTTCTTTTCAATTGTAAACGCCATTGTTTTTAATTTAATTTTTTGTTCCGTCGTCCGCGTCGTCTGCTTTGAAAGTCAAATTTTTTGAGCTGGTGAAAATTGGCGATTTATCGCGCGGTAAAAATTGAAGCAAGAAATTGTTTTTCTACTCTTTTAACAAGTGTAATATTTTCCAAAATAGAACGTAATTATTTTAATTTGTTTGTCGTAAATTAAAGTCGCACAACATTAAGTATCGCGCCGCCACTAATTATTAAAGCCGAAAGATTAGGATAATATCTTATTTACATTTACGGCGCTCCATAAACGAGTTCGGTTGCCAAAGAAAACGGGGAAGAAAAAAAAAAAAAACGGGGATTTACACTTTGTTTTTGTAATTACGCGAGAAGAAAAAAAGTTTTTTTTTTTATTTTTTGAAAAAGAAATAAAAAATGACGGGGAAAAAAGTTAAAGATTTTGAAGGAGGCGGAGCTTTGCAGCTTTTGTTTACCGAACTCTCATTTCACTATTACGAGATAATGAGGTGTTAATGATAGCCGATTGTGGTTTATGGCGTGATTATAAATGAATTACGATCGCAGGTTTAAAACGAAAAGAAGGAGCTCGAAATTTCTTCTTACGCGAATTAGAAAACGCTCGTTTTTATTTTAAATTTTTTCCTTAGGCATAGATACGCATTGAAAAAAAAGTGCAGACTATAATAACTTTTCTTTCAATATTATGTACATGTAGTTGGTGTCATCAAAAAAAAAAAATTATTAGTTGCAGTTTTATTTAAATGTGAATGTTGTGGTTAATCGTACCGTAAAACCAGTTTAAGTTTTGTTTTTGTTCTACAAATTGGTTTTATTAAATCTTGTTTAAGGAATTTTTTTAAAAATATAATCTCGTACAGCATTTTACTGTAACACCCAAAATATAAATCTGGAGTTTCAAAATTATTTTTACAAAACATGGAAAAGAATTCTTGAACCTCTTTTCTAGCCCCCTCAACGTCTCATATACAGTACATAAAAATAGCATACAATGAGTACATGTATTAACAGCAATTTTGAGCTAAAAGTATTCGTGTGGAAAACGTTATGAAATTTGGAAGTTGAAAACAAAAGTGAGCCAAAATGAATAAGTCAAAAGATGAAACGCAGAAAAGTGAAAATTAATGAGATATTTTTCCGCTCATTTGCGTCATTTACAGCTCGAACGGACAAGACACAGCGGCAGTTTTTTTCTATTTTTGAAATTCATCCCAACTGCGGAATTTGGCTTTGATTTATTCTCAGTTTGTGTTGCGTGGGTGGTAGATGGGTGGATGGCGACGCTTTATTTGGCGCGTAATTTAATGGGAAATGATGATGATGGTCCGTCCGTTCGGAGTCGTCTTCACTATTGCTTAATCACGATTCATTGTTGGATAATAGCTGCGGACATGTTTAGACCGGGGAATTAGTCTTGATGCGATTTTATAGCCTCTTTTACTTAGCTGTTTGGTGGAGAGAGGGCGCTGCGGATGCTGCGAGAGAGAGAGATTTGGAAGCAATTAAAGCGTGACAAATGACGACGCTAGTTTCGGGGTGTCGCGCTTCTTACGAGGTGGACCTAAGGGGTGGGTGGACATTGGGTGATCCCAAGTGACCATCTCTTTTCCTACCATATACAGTAATAATATACAGTCTACATATATATTGTGTGACGCGATTCAATAAGAGTGATCACTCTTTCTTCCACATAAGCCGGTTTAACACTCATCTAATTCACTCAAAATACTCGACGAATTCAAGCTACCGGGGTGTTCCGAATCAAAAGCGAGTAAAACGGAAATGGGTTCCTTATAAAGCTTAATCAACGATAAATTCACTTTGCTAAATTATCAAGTGAAATAATAATTTCAAAATTTGAAGCCTGATTTGCATTGACATTTTTTCAAAATTACGAAAAATACATGTACAGTAGGTCAAAATAAAATATAATTTCAGACTTACATTGAATTATTATTAGGCTATTAATCAAGAAATAACAAAATACGAAATGCAATTTTTTGAAAAATTAAAAAATCCCGGATGTTACAATTTGGAACAAACGGAAGTTAACGCGAGCTTAAAACATGAAAAAAATTATACATGCATTTTACTATACTCGTAGATAATCATAATGATGATAACAAAAGAGCGTTAATTTCTGAAGCTAATATCGATTAGAAAAAGCGAAAGTTTGGATTGTGATCATTAAAAGAATAGCGAAATTAGAGAATGCTTTTATGAAGAAGCAGAGTGGTTCACGTTAAGAAACAGTTTTTTTTTTTTTTTTGGTTCATCCTTGGCGAGGAGCAACGTTTCAATCGAAGACGTGAGAGTGATGTGAAGGGAAGGGGGGAGGGAGGAGAGAGTTTTATATGGGAGGGAATGATCATTTACATGTGCAGCGCAAAATAATTAAACTCGACATCCCGCAGTGTGCTCGTATAATTCCGGATTAAGCAGACCGCGATTTCACGTGAGAGAAAAATGAAAAATAATAATCGATGCAAATGAAGACCGGCGCGAGTTATATTAAAAAGAATACACGTGCGTACGGGCCCGACACAGAGATTGTCTGAGATTGAAGGAGAGGGAGGGAGAGACCGAGCCATATGAGTGAGACGTGAAATCGCTTGGCATAAAAAAAAA
>JAQGAZ010000876.1:0-42376 GCA_034692225.1 Polydesmus complanatus
TTTTCGGTAAACCCGCTTGTTTTTTTCTCACTTTGGGTCTCCTCCCTCAGTCTTTTCCTTCATCTTGGGTCTCCTCCGTCACAGTCTTTCAGCAATTTCTTTAGTCTGGGTCTTAAACTTTTTCTGGTCCTTCGTCTCGATTGGCCTCCATCTGTAAACGTCATCCTCGATTTTCCATTCAATTTCCTCGTCCACAATTCTCTGAAAAAATTCTTCCGCCGGTGTGATTTGAACCTTCGTAATCATCTTGCCCTGGCCACTGCCTTTGCATCTCGGCTATCACTTCCTCACATTTGATAGCTCAATATTTCTCCTATTTGAATTTGACTTTGAAAAAAAAAAAATAAAAAAAAAAACTGATTGGATCAGCCAAAATCAATAAATGGTCCTAGGTGGTCCTAAGTGGTACTAAATGATGCTACGGAGCCAACTGTCATTGAGCTGTCATTAAATTTAGTACCACCTAGCACCACTTAGGACCACCTAAAAAAAAAAATAAACCTGCAAGATTAGCGTGGCACGAAAATAAAAATGCGACCTAACAAACACCCCAGCTTAGGGTGGCACAAAAATAGGGTACAAAAAAGAATAAACGTGCGATTCCATTACAAATTTATTATTTTTATTATTTGGTTGTGACTAATAACATTTTCGATAATCACATTAACCTCGTATTATTATTGTACATGTAAAAGCAAATAATTTTCGCGATTAAGTTTGTGTTGTTTGAAATCAGATGTCGCTCCTCGACCAGCGTGTCAGGCAGCCACCTAGTCAAAATGGTTATCGCTCAATTACTGTATCTTTAATACACCTACTGCAATTGTAATTTTAAAAATTATTCATTTATTACGAATACCTAAAATTTGCATTCACCCTTGGGTTGTCATCATAAAAACATATTTTCCTATGTTATAATTATTAAATGAAAGATGAGCAAAATATATCAAAGTTCTAAAAAAAAAGTCTTTTCTAACATTTCGTAACCCACACTTCGTAATGAGTCGCACTAGTTTTAACCAGCAGAAAAAACGTTTCGTTCACTTGAAACGGAGACTTTTTCACAACTTCCGGACCCCATTCATCTTTAAAATAAGTGTTCATCACAACTTTCGAGTGGCCTTTCAAACGAGGGTTTAAGTGAAACGCCCAATTATTACTATTTGCCAGCCAGTTAATTGAAAACCTAAAATTGATGGGTTTTTTTAAAAAAGTTTGCTAATTGCATTTTTTTTTTGTTTTAAAAAAAATATTTTCTCGTATAAAAAACAAACATACCATGCATTTTCCAAAGGAGTCCCAACAATCGCCACCACCATTCCTGCACGCATTTGACTAGGGAGTAGAATTTCAGTTGGAAAAGTCTTTAAAATTAAATACAGTATTCAAAAAAAAACAACATTAATTTACTTATCTAATATTTTTAAAATTCCACTGTATAAAATTTATTACCGAATTGTGTAAAACGATGGGAAATCCGGTTTGGGCTACCACTTCGGTAGCATAATAAATTTGCGGAACCGGAAGTGTAGCTAACTATCGACAAAAATAATTTTATTAGAAATGAAATTTCCGACAAATTTCTCGCATTAATTTAGAGTTTATAGTTAACTCACATCATATTGTTTAGCGATAAATTGATGGACAGTTACCAGTCCCTTTATGGAGATTCCGGTAATCGAACTAAGAGGTTTTCGATACTTGAAGTCAGCGAAATGTCGGCCATTCACAAATATCTTTAAAGTTCATGTAAATAAAATGTTGATTGCAATAAAAGAGTTAGTTCTTACCTTAAACTTGTGTTCTTGGGCTTGGATTATTAAAACAAAATCTTTATCCCCGTTCATTTGATGGTTGGCGTATCTTTCCGTCGGACCCCACTCGTGGTTAATTTTAGCGTTGAGCACCATTGTGGAATCTTTATCGAAACGGGGATTTAGATGAAGAACTTTCAAGCCGTCATATTCGTTCTCTCCCGTTAAATTTATTATAAATCCCCTATAATTTTTTGAAATCAATAAATTCAGCTTTATTTATTTTTTGTAGGTTATTGATCAATATTTACTCTATTGTTGGCCAAACGAGTCCTTCGCGATAAGCCGGATTTGTATGACCCATGATTGTCATTTGAAATCCCGGACGGACTACAAAATTAAAGTCGTTTTCATACGGAATTTTCTGTAAAATTGTATTAAAAGTAAGTTAATTATTATTTTTTTATTTTTTATTAACAAATATTAGCTTACTGGACAAACAGCAACAAGCATGTTGAGCATCAACGCGGTTGCAGCCGTCATTTTTCAAATTTAAGCTATTTACTATACGTAGTAATACGCTCGTAGTAAACGCATGCAGTAATTGCGAGCCAAAAGTGCAAATTAATGAAATCAAACGGAAATGTACCTCTATTTATACCAATTTATTTTTTGATAAGATGCGGGGTTATTTGCAAAATTAAAACTTCCTTAACGAGAATATTATTACGAGATTATTATCAATAGGCTATTAACCGCAAAATTATTCTTAAAATTGGAAATACGGTATTTTTTTTTTCTCACGTAAAACGGATATGCTTAATAGATTAAAGAAAACCCACCAACAATTGGAGTCAAAATTTATGACGCTGCGGATTAAGTTATTCAGCAAATAGAATGGCTTTTTTTTTTAATTAAAAAGTTATGGTAATGTTATCTATATAAATGCCCTTATTTTCGTAAATTTCTACCGCCGTTACATCTTCCGGCGAAATTTGTCGGTGTTTAAAATCGTAAAAATGCTCGCCGTTAATCCATACTTCGTAATGCGTGGAATGAGTTTTCACAAACAGATAAAAAGTGCTGTTTAATTGAAACGGAGAATGGCGAAAAGACACGGCAGGTCCCCAATCTCCGTTTGAGTAAGAATTCATTACCAACTTCGGCATGCCGTTGAATCGCGGCGTCAAATGAAACGCTACTTCGCTATTATACGTTGTCCAATCAAGGTAAAAACTACCGCGAATTAAAAAGTAAAAATAGAATTCCGAGTACCGGTAGTTATATTATTTGCCACGCTCTTACCGATTGCCCTGTAATGGTTTTCCCACAATAGCCACAACCATTCCAACGCGAATTTGTCCGGGGAGAGGAATGCCAAAAGGAACTGCCTTTTAAAGCAAAATCAATTTTAAATGATAATATAACATAAGTTTAAATAATTATTAAACTAAAATTTACCGGATTTTGAAGAACTATTGGAAAACCAGCTTGAACTACTACGTCAGTAGGAGTATAAATAGCAGGAACTGGAAGTGCATTTAACTTTTAAGCGAAATCAAACGGTTAATTAAATTATTTCACGCTCAATCTTAGTTTTGGTTCACTTCGTATTGTCTGGCGATAAATTGATGAACTGTGACGAGTCCTTGAATTGAGATTCCGGTTATCAGTTTAAGAGGATGTTTGTGCTTGTAGTCAGCAATGTGCCAGCCATTAACAAAAATCTATAACACAGTAGAATCAAATTATTCGGGATACTTTAATAAGATAATAGAGCAAGTTTAATAAAATAATTAAAACCTTAAACGCATGCTCGTGCGCTTGGATGATCAAGATAAAGTATTGCTTTCCGGTCATTCCATGGTTCACGTGTCGCTGTTCGGAACCCCACGCGGACTTGTACCTCGTATTGAGCACCATAGTAGCATCTTCATCAAAACGAGGATTCAGGTGAAGAACTCGAAAACCACGAACATTCGCTCCATTCAAGTTGATTATAAATCCTCTACTCTTGTAAAAATATAAATATTTCTAGTTAAATAACAGAAATTAATAATGCATTTGACAATGTTACTTTCTAGTTGGTGATACGAGTCCTTGGTGATACTCTTCATTTGCATGTCCCATGATTGTAATTTGAAATCCTGGACGAATTTCGGCGTTGAATCTATTTTCATATGGAAGTTTCTATTAAAACAAATTTATAAATATTTAAATTTTAAAAGATAAATACCACAGTATAATAATTATTATGCTTACCGGGCAAACTGCTACTAACATATTAATCAACAACGCCGGCATAGAAACCATTTTCAAATATTATTGATTAGAACTTTTTAATTAATATAAAATTTAAATTATTTTAAAAAATAAAATGCCATTTATTTATATTTATGTGTCAATAATAGATTTTTTAAAAAAATATTCTTATGAAATTAAAACTTCCTGTACGATAACCTTTACTATTAAAAGTGGAATCATAATGTTTACAACAATTTTTCTACCAAACTTTAAACAAACAATTCTCAAAAAGGATGTGCGATATTTTTTTTTCCGGATATAAAATTGAAAAAGCAAACGTTGTTTTTAACGCGTTAAACGATAGTTATTAATAAGTAAGAGTAACGTAATCTATTTGAACATTACCAAACGCTTTGTAAATTGCTATTGTACTGACGTCTTTAAGCGGCGTTAATCGCTGTTGATAGTCGCCGTAATGCACTCCGTTAAGCCACACTTCATAATAGGTCGAACGCGTTTTGACCAATAGGTAAAATGGTTTGTTTACTTGAAATAGCGACTGGGCTATAACGGCATTCGGGGTCCACAAACCGTTAGAATAAGAATTCATAACGACTTGTGGGTCTGCTGTCAATTGAGGGTTAAAGTTTAACGCCGCATTGCCATCTTTCGTCAGCCAATTAATTGAAAACCTACCCTCGAAATAAAATTAATATTTTAAATTTTCTTGCACTGAAATTGCTTACGAAGTAGTTTCGAGAGGAGTTCCTACAACAGCCACAACCATTCCCACACGCATATTACCTGGGATCAGAACTTCTAAGGGAATTTCCTTTTGAAATGAAACAATTAAAATTAATAAACTTGTACAAATTGAAACCAAAATCTATCTATATTTTTAAATTTTTGAAGATTGCCAAAGTTTTGTTATTATTATTTTTTTATTAAACCATTAATCAACTTACCGGATTTTCCGTAGTAATAGGGAATTCTTCTTGCACTGTGACGTCGGACGCATTGTAAATTTGGGGAACCGGAAGTGTTGATAACTATGAACAATTTTTGAAAAAAATATTTCTGACGTGTTTGTGACAAAATTGGGCGCGTTGCTTACGCTGTATCGTGTTGCGATGAATTGATGAACGTTCACCAGACCTTTTATAGCGATTCCAGTAATCGCTTTAAGAGGTTTTCTGTACTTAAAGTCGGCTAAGTGTTTTCCGTTTTCAAAGATCTATACGCAGTAAAAAAATATTTGAATTTGTTAAAATTAAATTAGCCATACAATTTTAATTTTCTATACCTTAAACTCGTTCTCGTGCGCTTGAATCACCAAAACAAAATCTTTATTTCCAGCCATATGATGGTTGGGGTATCTTTCAGAGAAACCCCATTCAGAGTCGATTCTAGAGTTGAGCACCAGAGTAGAATTCGCGTTGAAACGAGGGTTGAAGTGAAGAACGTGAAAGCCTCGGGAATCTTCGTCTGCATTCAAGTTTATTATAAATCCTCTACAAAAAAATTTTGTTTTTCTTGAATTAAAAAGAGAAATCTTGGAGTTAAAATTAATATTTAGCCTACTCTGGTTGAGGCGGTATGAGTCCTTTTCGATAGGCTTTATTGGCTTGGCCCATGATCGTGATTTGTAATCCCGGTCGAATTTCAACGTTAAATCTTTTTTCGTATGGAAGTTTCTATTAAAGAAGTTAAAACATATTTTTCAAAATAAATAAGAGAGTTGTTTACCGGACAAACCGCAACGAGTAGATTCAACAACACCGCTGAAGCCACGTCCATTTTCAAATATTGTTAGATAATATTTATTTTGCGTTATTCAAATACGCGATTAATGTGTAACATAATATTTAAATGCATCTATTTACATGGAGTAATATTAGTTTTTTTTTTTTAAATGTTTTAATAAAATTGTTAGTTAAAGCTGGAACTTTTATTTCAATCTTTAAACTCAAACTCATTAAAATGATGGTCTTATTCTATAGGTGAAACTGTTAAAAACAAGTTCAAATATAATTTACCTAGATTCAAAAAACTAGAAGGTATTCAGTAAAAAAAAATTAAAAATTGATAATTATTACGTAATTAAAATATTAAAATACAGAGATCGAGATTCCACTGAGATATTGTTACAATTGATTTATTGATGAAATTACAAACTTCGAACATTAGTTTTTACAGCGAGGTTTAATACCAATACTGAAAGGAACTGGGGGATTGTAATAAATTGATAATTAAAAACATTTTAATGATAATATATATTTCAACAATTTTAAATCAAACGTCAATAAATAAACCAATAAAAAAATATATACTGTATATAATTAAAATCAATAATGATACCGTTTCCAAAAATTGGTGGTTTCCAATTGGTCTTCCGTTTGACCTGGATTTCCAACAAATTACGAATGCATAATAATTCGTAATTACTTTTAAATTTTATTTCTGTTTAGCTATAAAACTACTTCCGAGTAACCTAGTTTTGTCCAAAATTCTGAAGAAATTCACCAATTTCAACTCAAATATCCTGTTCAAATTAAAACAAAAATATATTATTACGGTATATCAAGAGTTTCGGCCACTCTAATTATTGAAAATACTGTAAATAAGAAATTGAAAACATTGATAACCCAAATGCTATTTATAAAGCAACAAATTCTGATGCAGGAAGTTATATTTCCAGGTAATACGTCGAATAAAAAGTTGGAAAAAAATACTTCTTTCAAAATATATAAAATATTATTTGCGTTTGTCACTGTAACTAGTCTATGGCACGTATTATTAACTAATAAAAAAATAAATAGGCTAAAACTATTTTCTAAAATGGCTGTCTCAGCTTTATTTTTGGGTATGATCGTTGCTGTTTGCCCGGTAATTCCTAAATCTTTTTCATATTAATCTAAATGGAATTGGTAATAAAGTAATAATTATTTTTGGTTTCATTAAAGAAACTTCCATTCGAAAGAAACTTTGATTTCGACGTCAGCCCAGGACTTCAATTAACACTCACGGGACAAACTAACGAAGCTTACCACAAAGGACTAATATCACCATTTAGAAAGTAATACAAATTATTGCATGTAATTATATTTTTAAAGCATGTTAAAAAAAAATAGTTGAAACAAAATTCTCCTTTTTTTGTTGTTCATTTTAACAATTTAAAAACAATATTTTTGACAACTTTTTTAAAGTTTGTATAAAGCTGGGTGAGCGATTAGGTCTTGTTTTTGCACAAAATGGGGTAAAAATTGCTTTTTCAAAGGGCTTATAAATGCAGCAATCCCCAAATTATTGTGCACATTGTTTGCTAATTTAAATATTCTTTAACTCAGGAAGTTAAAAAAAACTAAAAATAACTTTTAAAATCATAAAATTGATGTTAATATTCAAAAATTTAAATTATTCTAATCTATTATTAATCTCATTTTACAGAGGGTTTATAATCAATTTCTGCGGAGAAAATATCTTTAACGGATCAAGAGTATTCCACGTAAATCCTCGTTTCGATATCAATTCGACGATGGTGCTCAACACGAAAATGGATTCGACATGGGGTTTGGAAGAACGACACCCTCAACATCACATGGATGGTGCTCAAGATTTCTACCTAGTCGTGCAAGCCCACGAAAATGAATTCAAGGTACAGACATCAATCGTCGTGACTAATAAGATGGAATAAAATATAATTGTTGCAGATATTCGTGAATGGGCATCACTTTGCTGACTACAAGTACAGAAAACCTCTGGGTTTAATAAATGGAATTTCACTAAAAGGGCTCGTCACTGTTCATCAATTCGTCGCAAAACAATATAAAGTAAACAAATTCTAACTTTTTTTATATATATACGAATATAAACTAAAAATTAATTAATTTAATAGCTACCCGATCTACCGACTATTGCTGAATATACTCCATCTAAGGTCACAATCCAACCGGATTTTCCAATTTTTCTCGAAAATTTGGTAAGTTTTCTACTAATCAAAAATAGTTTTTGATTATTTGAGAAAGATTCGATCGATCTACATTAATTCGGATGATCAAAGTTTTGCTGCAATAGTCATATTTTAAACTAGAGTTGAAATTTATTTGATAGGCAATTCCAGCTTTCATTCAAATTCCCGGTCAAAATCAATTGGGATTGGTCGTAGCTATCGTGGGCATTCCTCTGGACGAGAATGGGTACGCCACCTGCAATTTTTTAGTTACTTACATTAATTAAAATAATAATTTGCACGTTTTCGAATAGTTTTTACATTCGTTGGATGACGAGCGACAACGATACAGCCTTCGAACTGAACCCTCACTTCAACGAAAATCAAATCGTCATCATGAACACGGTGTTTGAGGGAGACTTTGGGTCGGAAGAATATCCCCGTAACGTACCGTTTACGATTAACGAAAGGTTTTATTTGCTCGTAAAAACTCGTCTCACCCATTACGAAATTTGGGTGAATGGAGAACACTGGCACGATTACAAACACCGCGAAATAAAGTTTCAACAGGTAAACAAAATTACCATTTCTGAATATCAAGGTGTACATATAGACAACGTCACTCTCACCTATTAAGTCTCGCAATAATAATACTCGTAATTGGATTTCGTGGAAAATTATGTCTTTAGCTGAAATCAGCTGATTTGCAATTTGTCACGGATTATACTGTACGAAAAAGCAAAGCAACAGTTTTAGCAAAATTTTGTATTTATTGCAAATATTTAAATCAATGCTAGTGTTTTTAAAGAATATGCTTAAAAGACCCTCTCTCTATTTTTAATGACAGTTCTAGGATCCTAGAAGTGGCACCGGTTACAATTTTTTAATTGAATAAATTAAAAATAGCCTTTTAATAAACCTGCAAAATAACACAACCCTGAATCACTTTCAAAAAACTCTTTCGCTTCAAAAATTTGAAAATGCATAAAGTTTTGTCATCGTTGCAAACATTGAACGTGGTTCCACTTTTAGGGTTTAATAAATATTTTTCCTAAGCATTATACTTTGAATTTGTTACCATTGATTCCAACTTTTGTAATAATTGCCAAATTTTACTGTTGACAAGTCGCGATCGATTAAGTAAAAATTAACTGTAGTTTTACTCAACTTTAAATGGTGCGATTTCCCCGATTTAAGTTGTTACAAACACGTTAATTACAAATTTATGGTTATTGTTGGCGTATATTGTTTACGACGTGACGATGGAGTCTTGCGGTATAATAGCCATTTATGATGCGTGCACAAAATTATCTACAGTCTCTATCCTGCATGGAAGAAAAAAAATATATTCTATAATTTAAATTTAAAAAAAAAAATGTTTACCTGATGTTTAGTGGTTAATGTAGCTTGATAGATTGCTCACTACTTATTAAACCAAAAATGCTAAGAAAATAGTAGATAGCAATCTATTTTAGTTTACAGCCCTGATCTTGTAATTCCAAGCAATAAAAAAAATATTACGAGTATTATTTTAACTATTTAAAAAATATACAAGTCAAGGCCATTAACTATTCACTTGTATAGGTCAAATGTCAATACTGGTAATAATGGGTTTAATCAATTTTTCTTTTCTAGAGTTTTACATATACAGTAAATGTTATAAAATAAAGATTAAATCCCGATTTATTGAATTTGACAAATTTATAAATTGTAAGAACTGATTTAAATGCGGGTAGCCTAATTATTATCATTACGAATTGTTGTTTTTGCTCAATGTTTAAAATTTTTTTTTCCAAGAAATTTGCTTGAACATTTTGGCTATTTTCCAGCACCAATTTACAAATGCTACACTTTAAAAAGTTGTAGAAAAATACTAAAGAACGGATTAATATAAGTAAATACATCGTTATCGATTGATGAGATACAACTACACTCAGTGTCGGATTAAGGTTATTCAGGACTGGATTAAACAAAAACGCCCGAAAGTTAAACAACAATGTTTTTGCAAAATTAAATTAATTTTTCGCTTCACTTTAAGCAAAAAGTTTCAACAATTTTCTATAAAAAATAAATTATTTTTTTTAAGAAAGTAAATAAATTTTTAAGAAATATTTTTTTATTGGATAAAAATTTAACCTTTAATTTTATTTCACTAGTGACAGTCTCCACTTTATCGCAACGCACACAAAAACAAAGTTCAAGTTGCTTACCATAAATATTAAACTTAATTATCTGTTTCTTTAAGATTATATCCGTGAAAAACGCTGTCTTCGATTAGATAAAAAAAAAAACTGAAACTGAAAGCGATATTACATAATTTTTTTTCACCGGTTGTTCACGATCACGTAATTGCCAACAGTAGCCATAAAAGTAGCAATTAACTTATATTAACTTATCCGTTTACCAATATTTTATCGGTGTAAAAAAACAAAATAAAAGTTTTTAATTAGAAAACCGTGAAATTAATAATAGATAAAAGTACTCGTGTAATATAATATCACTTCCTTATTACTGTTTATTCATAATCACGTAATTGCCAACAGTCACGAGTTTGCCAAACATTATACCATAAAAATAGCTCTGAATTTACAAAAATATTTAACTCTGCCTTTCAATTATGTTCACCGACTATTCACCGGTAAGTTAAAAAAAAAATAATAATTTAAATTAATTTAGATGAAATCGATAATTTCCCCTCTAAACAGCCCTTACCGTACGCAAGACAGTTACATCAGCCCGTTATGCCTGGTTTTAAATTGACAATCAACGGACACATCCCTCACGATTGCACGTATGTTACGTATGCTTCATTTTAATTAACTATGGTTGTTTTTTGTTTTTTTTGGAATATTAACTAATAGATTTTTAGAAATTTTGTGGTCAACTTGAAATGTGGCCAACAATGCCCAGGCTATCCCGAGCCAAACATTGCTCTTCACCTCAGCTTTCGCTTTAACGAAGGAGCGATCGTGCGAAACAGTAAGATATCGGCGGGAGCGGCCGTTTGGGGGCCCGAAGAGCGAAACGGGGGAATTCCCTTGCATAAAGGCCAACCTTTCCAACTCGACGTTATCGCCGAAGCCTACGCGTTCAAGGTGGGGGGTGCAATCGCTTTCAGTATCTTAATACCGTACCTATAATATTTTGTCCGCGTCTTCTAAATAAACATTGTATTATTATTGTTTGTTTTTTGCAGATATTATTGAATCACAGTCATTTTGCCGAATTTAAATACCGGTTACCGTTAAATACGGTCTGCTGGCTAGAAGTTGATGGCCAGGTCAACATTTACCAGGTGATGGCGGGAATTCCAGTAGTGGTAACCGGATTGCCAATTTGTATTAAAGCACCGGTGGTATAATTTTTAAAAATTTTAATTTAAAATAATGATGGTTGCGTTAATTTATTTTATTCAGCCGATTCCAAAAACAATTACCATCCCCGGAAATATGTTAACGGGAATGTGTTTCAGCATTTCAGGAGTCCCTAATTATGAAGCGGAAAGGTAGGCTAATTATTCATTGCTGCGAGACTTTATCGAGGTTTAACTCTGCAAGTGGGCTGGTGGTTCAAAACCTATAGATTTTTAGATCTCAGACAAGTAGTATACAATTTAAAAGCAGGGCGCTTAGGGCGTCCAAGATTGGACTTTGAAATTTATTTTTACACAGATGCGAATAAAGAAATACATTTTAAAGTCTACATTAAAACGCCATGAGCATTAGACTTAAGCATAAGAACGAGGTAAAAAGCTAAATTGCAAACTCTCTAATATTAAATTTCTTTACACAATAAAATTAATGCCATTATAATCCTAATTTTCATTACCGGTAATGTTGAACGTTACAATTATAGAAAATCTGCTATTGTGCTTATATTTTATACTGTATTTAGATGTTATATGTTATTTCTCAACTTTAATAATTAATGTACGTGCATGTATAATAATTTGATAATATTGTCTACCCGTCATTGCAGATTCCATATTGATTTTAACACAATGAATGGGGAAATAGCTTTTCATTTTAACCCTCGAATGAACGCATCAACTGTGGTGAGAAATAGCTACCAGAATGGTAGTTGGTTGGTCGAAGAAAGACATGGACGGCCATTTCCGTTTAACCCCGGGCAGTCTTTTCATCTGCTGATTCGAATTCACTATAGTCACTATGAAATAAATGTCAACGGTCAAGTATTCACTACCTTTACTCACCGTATGCACCCTATTTCTGCAGTTAAGTCAATTACTATTGACGGTGGAGTGATCCTGCATGCTGTCAATATTACTTGTTAATGTAGGGCCTATAAGATTGTAAAAGTGGTTTAACTTGAGTGCAATTTCTTAATCTTAAACACACTAAATTAAAATTTTCTGAAATGAAAAAAATGTGAACATGATAAACGTGAACTATGTAAAAATGGTCAATAAAGATCATTAAGGACGGCTTAATTTGTAAGTGTTTTTGGGCTAATATTGCTTTATTACTTATTAATTACTCGTACTTTATTAATTGGGGTTTTTGTCCTCACATTACGTGACATTTTTACTTTATCGCAACGCACCCAAAGCAATGTTCCAAGTTGCTTATCATAAACGTAGCAATTAACTTATATTAATTTATCCGTTTATTAATATTTTATCAGTGTAAAAAAACAAGATAAAAGTTTTTGATTAGATAAAAATACGTGAAATTAATAATAGATAAAAATAATATAATATCACTTCCTTATCACCGTTTATTCACAATCACGTAATTGCCAACAGTCACGAGTTTGCCAAACATTATACCATAAAAATAGCTCTGAATTTACAAAAATATTTAACTCTGACTTTCAATCATGTTCACCGACTATTCACCGGTAAGTTAAAAAAAAATAATAATAATAATAATTTAAATTTATTTGGAGGAAATCGATAATTTCCCCTCTTTATAGCCCTTACCGTACGCAAGACAGTTACATCAGCCCGTTAATCCAGGTTTTAAATTGACAATCAACGGACACATTCCTCACGATTGCACGTATGTTTCATTTTAATTAACTATGTTGTTTTTTTTTTTTGGCATATTAACTAATAGATTTTTAGAAATTTTGCGGTCAACTTGAAATGTGGCCAACAACGCCCAGGCTATCCCGAGCCAAACATTGCTCTTCACCTCAGCTTTCGCTTTAACGAAGGAGCGATCGTGCGAAACAGCAAGATATCGGCGGGGGCGGCCGTTTGGGGGCCCGAAGAGCGAAACGGGGGAATTCCCTTGCATAAAGGCCAACCTTTCCAACTCGACGTTATCGCCGAAGCCTACGCGTTCAAGGTGGGGGGGTGCAATCGCTTTCAGTATCTTATTTGTCCGCGCCTTCTAAATAAACATTTTATTATTATTGTTTGGTTTTTGTTTTTTGTTGCAGATATTATTGAATCACAGTCATTTTGCCGAATTTAAATACCGGTTACCGTTAAATACGGTCAGCTGGCTAGAAGTTAATGGCCACGTCAACATTTACCAGGTGAACGCCGGAATGCCGGGAGCGGCCCCCGGATTGCCACTTTACGTTTACGCACCGGTATAGTTTTAACATTTATACCAACATAATATTTTAAATTGGAAATAATTATGTAAGTAATATTGAATTTTATTTAGGCAATTCCAACAACCATTAACATCCCTGGAAACATGCAAACGGGAATGTGTTTCAGCTTTTCAGGGGTGGCTAATCATGGGGCGCAAAGGTAAATATTGATTTTTACGATTGTTGACCCAATTTTATCCTGTTTGAATGTACTACTGGCCTATTTATATGGCAAAGAGTATCACAAAATGTTATATAATATGCCGCATTTTAATAATTTATACACTGATTGCAGATTCCATATTAATTTTAACACGATAAATGGAGATGCAGCTTTGCATTTTAACCCTCGAATGAATGAATCGACCGTGGTTAGAACTTCGAGACAAAACGGCAAATATTCGACCGAAGAAAGACACGGAGGGACCTTTCCGTTTCACCACGGGCAGGTTTTCCACATGTTAATTCGAGTTCACCATAGCCACTATGAAATAATGGTCAACGGTCAACAGTTCACCACTTTCAATCATCACATACACCCAATTACTTCGGTTACGTCAATTACCATCGACGGCGGAGTGACCATGCACGCCGTCAATATCACTCATTAATGTACACGAGTGTAGTATCTTGGGTGTATAGTGTGTTTAATGCCTACACATACATGCGCCAAATTTAAATTGCTTTAAATTAAAAATAAAATTTTAAAATTGAAAATAATTTTGTTCTGCGGCTAATAATTGAACAGGTTAAATAAAGATTATTATTATTGTGATTTAATTTTTCTTTTTCTTGTCGAAATTTTGATTTTTCTT
Organism: Polydesmus complanatus; assembly: GCA_034692225.1. Classification (NCBI taxonomy): domain Eukaryota; kingdom Metazoa; phylum Arthropoda; class Diplopoda; order Polydesmida; family Polydesmidae; genus Polydesmus; species Polydesmus complanatus. The sequence goes on from JAQGAZ010000876.1 coordinate 14,331, forward strand.
TTACAAATTGGGAATAAATATTCCTAATTTTATTTACAATAAATATAATACATATTCCGGTAATTGATTTTATTCTTTATATTTTCGATACCGATGAGCTGTATAATACCTTAATTTTAATTTATTTAAAATACATATTATACGAGCATTTTTGTGGAACGTCAACAAGTTATGAAATACTAAGAATTTATTGAAAAACTCTGATAAAAAACTGTTTCCGATTAGATAAAAAAATACGAGACTGATGATAGATAAGATCGTGATAGGTAAACACGCTATATTTATCATGGGTTATTCATAATCACGCATTTGCGAACAGTCACGCGCTCGTCATTCAACGCAATAAAAATAAGCTCCAAATTTATTATTGTGTTTTATATAAAAAATATCGCCTAAAACGTTAAGTCATGTTCACTGATTATTCACCGGTAAGTTAAAAGAATATTTATTGGATTCTAACTTATTTTATAATGTCTTGTTTCTTTCAGTGTTTACCTTACGAAAAAAAATTAAAAGGCACTGTAAACCCCGGATTTAAATTGACAATCAACGGCCATGTTCCACCCGATTGCACGTACGTTTTTTTTTTTTTTTAAATCTTAATTTTGTTATTTAATTAAAATTTAAACGTTAGAAACTTCACGATCAATCTGAAATGTGGCAATCAACGCCCAGGCTATCCCGAGCCAAACCTGGCTCTTCATTTGGGAGTTCGTTTTAACGAAGGAGTGATCGTGCGAAACAGCAAGATCTCGGCAGGGGCGGCCGTTTGGGGGCCGGAAGAACGAACCGGGGGAATTCCCTTGTATAAGAACCAACCGTTCCAAATCGACGTTATCGCCGAAGCCTACGCTTTCAAGGTAATAATTCTTGCAATCGCTTTCTCAATCTGTGTTGTCAGCGCATTGAAAATAAACATCGTATACATGTAGTTCTTAAATTTATTACTGTATTTCATTTTCGTAGATAAACGTGAATAACAACCATTTTACCGAATTTAAGTACCGGTTGCCGATTAATACCATTAGTTGGCTAGAAATTAGTGGGCACGTGACTATTTATCAGGTCAACGCGGGAATGCTAGGTGCAGCACCGGTAAGTTAGATTTATTGTTATTTATAAATGAATAATTTTACAAAATTACTTGTTTTATTTTTTGATTCAGGTAAATCAAGCGCCTCCCTATAACAAAAAGCAACATGGTCAAAGGGTAATTTTATTTTTATTATTGCTTAAGTGTTGTGTCATTAATACCAGAATAAGCTTGATTAGAATCCGAAACAAATTTTTTGGACCTACTTTATGGCAATTAACATTTTTACTAATGGTTGGTTTTTTTTTTAGATGAATCGTGGACCCCCACCGCCTTACACTCCTTACCAACCTCCATCCCAAAGGCCCATTCCAAATATACCACCTCAAATGCCACCTCAAACACCCGGGTTACCCATTCACGTTAATACCCCGGTTAGTATCACAGTTTTTAACTTATATTTTTTGTTATAATACACGTCTGCATACTCTCATTTAGGCTATACCGACAACAATTTACATCCCCGGAAATATGCAAGTGGGAATGTCTTTCAGCTTCTCGGGAGTGACTCTTCACGGAGCGCCAAGGTAAGAAACAAATTTTTGGAGGCCCCAGTAAAAATTAAGGTGCTCAATTTTTTTTTTTTTTTAATAAAATTATTGCAGATTCCATATCAATTGGAACACAATGAATGGGGATGCAGCTTTGCATTTTAACCCTCGAATGAATGAGCACGTCGTGGTTAGAACTTCCAGACAAAATGGCAAATATTCGACCGAAGAAAGACACGCTGGGTCATTTCCGTTTTATCCGGGGCAGGTTTTCCACATGTTGATACGAGTTCACCATAGCCACTATGAAATAACCGTCAACGGTCAATTGTTTACTACTTTTAATCATCACATACACCCAATTACCGCTGTCAACTCAATTACTATCGATGGAGGAGTGTCCATGCATACGGTTACTATCACTCAATAATTGATAAAAATGTGAGATAAGCCAAAAAAAAAAGCTTTTTATTAATCAAAATATCAAAATTATATTTATGCTTATCGCGTAACCGATTCGCAGGGGATAACTTGTTGTCAACATTTTTCTTGCTGAATCTAATGAAATAAATTTAATTTAAAGGTATAATTATTTTGCTTGCAATATTTGTAGGCTATTTATTACGGTATTTATAAGAAAATGTTTGTTCTAAGTCACTGCAGTATTTGTTGGTTTAATTTTTAAAACCAGCAACAACTCAACAAAATCAATAATAACGATTTATTAAAAATAAATGTCAAGGACTTGCGCTGAAAGTTCATTGCATGTAAAGACATGAACGGCATTTCGAAAAACCTTCGAAAAATCGATTAATAGAACAGAACAGAGAATTCAATTCAACGATGAAACATTTATTAAAGTCATTTTTCGGGTCGATTCAATCGAATCATGTTGCTGCGCGGTTACCACAAAAAAATAACATACGCAAAAATTCAATTAAGTTTAGATCCGATCAATATTGTTCTAGTTTTCTGCAAAAAAATGCTGTTCTAATGTATAATATTATATTGTTGTAGCGCCAGATATTAGTAGAAAAATATTGATAAATTAAAATGAATTCTGGGGAAATTACGTTTAATTAAATTCAAATTTTCTATGCTCTTAAAATTATTATTTTTTTTATCTATTTATAGTTATTTAACTTAAATATAACACATAATAGAATCATAAATTTTTTTTTAAACTTTTTAACAAAAGTAAATTTGACCGAAAACGAAATAATTCCCGTATTAGAGTTGAGAGTGGTCGTGGTTTAAGGAGTGATTGGAGCCGGTTTGAGAGTGGTGCGCGGTTTGCGCTCCCATTTCACTCTTCGGCAACAATTGCTTAACGGCTTTAAAGGTTTGCTGATAAATGGACAGCACTTATGATTTGGTCCGCACTCACTGTCAGAAGTGCAGTTCATAGGTCCGTTCTTGTCGCACAGCTGTTGGGGTCTTTTAATTGCACACCAATATCCTAAGACAAAACCCAGCCTTGTTTTTTTAAACGAATTTATTACTTATAAATAAACTTCGCAAATCAATAAAAACAGCAAAAAGGATTTAAAAAAAAAAGTAAACAAATTGAATTTAAAACAGCAAAAATGTAGCTATTTATTGTTTATAGTGCTTTTCTAGATTGATTTGAAATTTACGGTAACTTACTTGAAGGAATATGAGGCCCACCCTTTACAAATTCCATCTGGCTGACCAAAAAAATGCATCCGAGAACCAACATCAATGCGTACAAGGTTTTCATTTTTAATTATGTTTTCTTTTTCGTCTCGTCTTTCGAGAATGACTCCAAATCGAATTGTGATTTTTCAAAGTCGATTTGTTCGTTTATATAGGCACCGTAGATCTTTGATACCAAAGAAAAAGTTTGTTTGGATATTAATGAAAGCTCACTAATCCCGCTAGATAAACAGTTGTTTGAACTTGACCTTTGCAATTGCGGAATGACACTTTTCCGTAATTATTAATACCGGTAAACACTTTTTTTTTAAAGATTGAAAATTTCTTAATAATAATTTTAGTCTTATTGTAGCCGAGAATAAAATTAGCAATACAATTTATTTAAATTAATAAGATGATTTACTGAAACTAAACTTTAAAACCCCAAATTAAGATTTTAATATCTTCATTCAACAACAATTATGAAGAAATTCTTCAGCTCTTGATAAGGATGTCTTATTAATTATTCCACAATAACTATTGCGAAGGCCAAGTTGAAACAACTGTTTAGCAAGCGGGTTTATTGAGCTTAATTTATAATCCAGACAAATCTTTATTCGGAACCCAACAGTAAAAAAACAAAACCAATCGAGACTTTGAAATTTGTGAAGTCAATCAATAAATTTAATTTAAAAACGTAAACAGATTTACATGTAGAAGATGAGACCCTCATAATATGCGTCGATATTGATTATTAATAGACAAAGTTTTACTCATCTAATGCAGGAAACAATTTAAAAATAATAAAAATAAAGAAAACAATAATTGTTATTGTTTTTAACATTTTTCTTTTGATTACTTTTTCATACTTCATAATTATTGCGTTTCTGTTGCATCTAACAATGTTTTTTTTTTGTTGACTTTTAACAGGTTTGAATTCATAATTGTTTGTGATTTTAAATTCAATTTTATTTTCGCTTTTTAAACTTCTAATTAATGATATTTTGTAAATTTTAATTTTTTTTATAAGGATTATTATGTTATATCCATTTTGCTGTTTTTAATTTACTTAAACAGTACTGTTTATCTTTAAATAATACGTTTAATCCTTAAGAAAAAGTGTCCAATTACAGGACCGCAAACTCAATTTTTGTACGCGAAGAACAGACTTTGAACTGCACTTCGAATAGGGAAATCGGATTCAGTCAAAAATTATGTGCAATTAAGTGCATAAAACCCATTCATTTTTATTCGAGTTTCTGGATATTAATTTTATTCAAACTGTTAAATAATTCGCAAGAAAATAAAGAAAGAAGCCGATGATTTAATTGAAATCACTTATGATAAATTTAAAAATAATTATTGATTTTAGAAAATCTCAATAGTATTCTGCTAATAAATCGATTTCTCTAAAGATAAAGTTGAAACATCACACTGTAAACAATTGTACAAGGTGTACGTGTCTTATAATTCCTATTTTACAATGTTGTGTACCGGTACTATTATTATAATAATATTATAATGGGGATTATGGTCGAAGTAATCTTAAAATGATCTTTCAACTTTTCAACCTAAACACACATAATATTTTTGCAGTATTTTGTCAACTTGGCAAAATCAATACAGTACTAACGATTTGTTAAATTTAAATGTCGAGAATTTGAGCTGAAAGTTCTTTGCAAGTCCAAACATAAAAAAAAACCATTTCCAGACCCAGCAAGAAATCGATTAACAGACCAGAGCAAAAATATTTTTGCCTTGCAATCCAACAATGAGAAGTTAATTTCTGACGTTGTTAGGATCGATTCAATCGAAGAGTGTTGTTGTTACCCAAATTAAAAATGCAATGGTATTGAAAATCGAAAAGACTGAGCGAGTTTATTCAGCGTCACCATGCAACACGCTTAAACACATTTACTTTCAAACTGTAGCTTATTATTAAATTTTTTAAGTAGTTTTGCAATCACACGTATATATAATAATATTGACAAATAAAATCGTATTTGCACTTTTGAACGGATATATTGACGTTTAATTAAATTCAAATTTTCATACAAGAATTTTTTTTTATAAAGTTTTACGTTTAATTTTGCATGGAACGCAAGGATACATATATGTAAATAGTCTTTAAATTTTTAACAATAATAAATTCAACTAAAATAAAGAATAATTATTATAAATAGTTTTCGAATTGAAGTGACACAGCTGAATTTTCAGCGGTTGTAATTTATGGAGCGATAGGATATGGTTTTAGAGTGGTGTGCGGTTTGGGCTGCCATTTCACATCTCGGCAACAGCCGCTTATTGACTTTGAGGGCTTGTTGATAAATGGACAGCACCTTTGGTTTGGTCCGCACTCACTGTCCGAAGTACAGTTCTTCGTGCATGGAAGTTGCAGTCCTCTTATTGAACACCGATTTCCTAAGTAAAAAAACGCAGTATTTTTTTCAAGCTTACTCTAATTTATACTGTAATGCAACATCTTACTCGATGGAATGACAAGCCTTGCAGATCCCATCTGACTGATCAAAAACACGCAGACAACCAATATTAGAGCGTATAAAGTTTTCATCTTCAACTTCAATTTTCGTCTTGTATTTCTTAAACAACTTCAATTTAAATTGTGATTTTTCAAAAATCGATTTGTTCGTTTATATAGTTTTAAGTTGGGAATAAAAAGTGTATTTAAAGATTCAATTAAATTCCCTAATCCCCCTCTTTCTAAACAGTTCCTTGAACTTAACCTTCGCAATTGTCGGCTATTAGGTCTCTAAAAATATTGCCACATTTTACGAGTTAGTATCTAAAAACCAAAATATTATGTTATAAGCAAATGATAATCTTAAAGTCTAATTTAATTCAAAAGATTAAAGAAAAATTTTACGTTTGAAAACACATTAATTAAGACTTTAATGTGAGGTTTTTGATAAGCGAATTTTAATCTTTCTTGAACAACAATTATTAAGAAATTTTCAGCTCTTTGAAAAGGATGTTTATTATTATTATTAATATTATTATGGGAAGCAATTCCGCACTTGCGAAAGTCAAGTTCACGCAGCCGTTTAGCGCAAGCGGGATTAGTGGGATTAATTTATAATCCAGACAAAATTCTTTATTCGGAGTCAAACACTATATAAACGACAGAACCGATTACGAACAATCACAATTCATTTTGAAGTCATTGAAGAATAGCAAGGAAAAAAGAAAAATTGAAGATGAAAACTATATTCGCATTGATAATGGTTGTTGGGTGCGTTTTCTTGGCGAGCCAGATGGGACTTGCAAGGAGTGGTCCTCATATTCCACCGAGTAAGTTGTCATAGCCAACTCGTTAGTCTAAAGTATACCAAGCTATAAATTTATAAAAAAAACTAAATTTTTAATGCAATTCAATTCTGTTTGTTTACTTTTTTCATTCCTGCTTATAACAATATTTTTGTTGACTTTTAACTTGTTTTAATTCAATTTTCGGCGGAATTTTAGTTTCCATAGCATGCCCTTCTCTAGCTTTTCCTTTCTTTCTTTTATAATAAATCCTTTTTTTAAAAAAAAGTATACTGTGTTTTTTCTTAGTAAATCGGTGCCCAATTAGAATACTGCAACATTGGTGCGCGAAGGATCATCCTTTGAACTGCACTGCAGACAGCGAGTGTGGACCAAACTATAAGTGCTGTCCATTTATCACCAAACCCAGTCTGACCAAGCCTACAAAACCGCTCAGCAATTGTTGTCTAAGAGTGAAATGGGAGCCCAAACCTCGCCCTACCCCCAAACCGCGCACCACTCCCAAACCGGCCCCAATCGCTCCATAAACCACAACCGCTTCAACTCCAATTAGGATTTTCACTCTATTAATCGAAGAACTATCTCAAAAAAAATTATTATATTGTAGTTTCTTGTTAGTTAAATTTAATTTTATTATTTATTTAAAGACTATAAATATGCCATAAAAAATTTATATAACTGTTAAGACTATAGAAATGTTTTCGAGGATAGAAATTTGAATTTAATTAAAAGATAATAAAACCTAATGTATCAATAATATATTAATTATTCTCTTTATCAATAAATATACGTAGAAAACTAAGAGAACGACTGCATTATAATAAGTTAATAACACGATCATTGTTTGTTCAACAGTAGCATTCGAAAAGCATTCGCAAAAATGCTTGAGCACCCACGAGATGTTCGATCGTTGTTATAGTCGCTGACGTTTTCATTTAAAAAACAATAATTATTTTCTCCGGCACATTTAATAGCTAAAAACGAATGTTAATTTTAAAATTTACCTTGCTTCTTCAGGAAGTTTAGATGGTAATAATGAGATAGCTACAGTAAGTCAGCCCGCACTCATTCCTGCAGCATTAATGATCCCCATTTTCCAAAGGGCCCATTCACCGTTATATCTTCATTTAAAATTGCTGCAAATTGTTTCATTTTGGAAAACTTGGGATGAAGCGCGACTTTCACTAAATCACTCGCGTTCTTCATTCTTAAAATCCACATTAAATCCAATATGAAGGGTAAATGATAAAAGTTCATTTCCAGTTACAAAGAAGTGCACGTGGCATGAGCGAGCAACCCGAGGTGAATGAGGATTTTTTTGTTGTTAGCAGACGACTTAATCCATTTTAAATTTTTTATTTTTGCATTTTAATCAAGCGAATTTTAATTTTCAAATAAACGTTTTAAATTTATTTGGTAATAATTTTTTTTCATTATTATAATTATTAAAATGTCTGAAGAAAATTATTTTCTAAATGTTTACTATTAATTGTAAAATTTTTCAACAAGGTCCTTTATATTTGACCTTGAGTTGTGGTTGCGCCATAGTTAGGCTACTAATATTATACGGGTTGTATCAAACTTCAAACAAGGTACGTTGTAAATTTAATACAATACACCGGATAAAAGTAGATATAAAAAAATATTAAACCAATCGCAATAAAAGCTGAATACTGGATTATCTTCTTTATTTTTGTTAATTTTAAATTATTAAACAATTTTTTTTTCTGGATCAGAAACCCAAATTTTTTTTTTTTTTACAAAATAATTTTTGAAAAATAGCAAACTAAGCAATGAAGTAGAGAATACAGTAATACAATTTTAAAGAAAAGAATTAGGAAAGATACAAAAATATTCTTCAATTTACGATAAATATTTATCTCCTTTGTCTTTCATCCCAAATAATACCTTCCTCTATACCAATGTTAATAATGGATTGGGTAAAACAGGAAAAATTTAACAAATGCTGTTTGAAATCTAACAGTGCGTCCGCGGAGTGAATAGATAACGCCCAACATACGTTCCCCAATAAGATTTGAAACGGCGTGCGTTCACCATCGTAGGCGTGAGGGTAACACTTTTGATGTAGAAGTATGCCTGGTATAGGATCGCGACCGTCCGCTAGCTCCATACCTGGTCCTTGATCATAAACCGGCGTATTATGAGCCATGGCATCCATTAACCACATAAGTGCAAATGCATTAAATTTATCATAAGGTTTTCTTTTATAATTATAAGCTTGATAGACATAAGTTTTAAAGTATTTGACAAACTTTGTCAGCGCTTGCCTTTTACCCTCATACTTCGAGCCGTCGACGTCGGGGCCCACTCCGGTGTCCTGAAAAAGATGAGAAACATTTATAGAACGCTATTTTGTTATTTCAACGTGGTCATATACGCCCTTACTACAATTAATGCGCAAAATTCTCGAGCTTCGCAATCAACAAAATGGGGTTCCAGCCATGCTCCGTAATCATATTTGAAGAACGATCGATAAATGTAGAACGCGTGCAATAGTTTCTTATAGCTTCCATTCCCTAAAGCTTTCATTTCCACCTTGGAAACATTAAAGTGTTGATTAATCATTTTAAAAAAAAAAAAAATACAAACAGTTGCTATTACCTGGCGTGTAAGAATCATTCGAATTTTTTGTCTTGTACCATATCTTCCAATAAAAACTTCATTATTGAAAGCCCGATTCTTTTGCTTCTAAAATATAAATTACTAATATTAGCGCTGTTTATCAAATTGAAAAATTCTCTTCAAATTTATAACTTGATTTGGGTGATTTAAACCTTGGAGGCAAATTTATGTTAAGCTTAAAAAATAATTTACAAATTTTATGGGTTTACTTACTAGATGATTTGGTGATAATGGAAAAGCTAAATTTTCCGCACCGATCGGCAGCATATAATTAAAGGCGACTTTAAGTTCCCAGATATCTACAAACATTAATCTTACTGCTTCTAATTTGCCCGGATGATTAGACCTAAATGATATATGAAAAATAAGCATAAGTTCTTAATTAGTGATTTAACAAAGTAAACTGTATTATAACTAGTATTATAACTTACCAATTCCAGTCTTTTAAAATTTCGGAAAGTTCTTTAATTCTGGAAAGCCCGGGGTACAGCCCAGCTATTACTAATTCAATAAACCAATCGTGTTCTTCGTCCGTTAATAAGTCATTGAATTGAATTTTAAGAGGATTTTCCTTTAAAAATTTTTTTGTTAGCCATGGTTTGCGCGGAGGGGGGCCGCCTGCCATCGTTAGTACGAATGATAATACAAGTAGAAGAAAATCTCACAACCAAAAATAGAAAATACTGAAGGAGTGAGAAGTTTGGCTAGCAGACTACTTAATTTATCCCGATAAACTATTTTGCAATATTATTGCATATTAATTAAGTAGGAAGAAAAAAAAAACCAACAGTTTTTCAAACCCGATTTTATCAAATTTTAAATAATAATTAAATTTCATAAACTCTGATTTTTTAAAATTACTTTTCAATTTATGTACACCTACATGTATTATTAAAATAATTTAATATAAAAAATGTCCAAATAAATTTTTTTTTAATGATTTCAATTAGTAAAAATTATTTTCAAAACAAATAATGTTAATTATCGTACGAGGTCAAATAATTGAAATTGTAACCTTTAGAAATTGACTGTTGCGTGTAATTATTCTACAGTACTAGCGTAATGCAATAAGCAAACATACTGCATAATTATAATTCTAAAAAATTATAATATTATTACTGTATAATTTTATTATTGTTGAAATTTTTAATTAATTTTGCAACACTATATGCAATATAACTGTAATAATATTAGCAACGTTTAAAATACATTTCTATATACGAATTTCCATTCAAACGTAATTATTAAAAATTAATCAAATTTTAAACTAAATTAAAAAAATTTTTTTTAAAAAAAAACCGTACAAAATAATAAGAAAATCACTAAATAGCTGATTATACAGTAGGCCTATATTAAATGATATAGCTTCTCAAACCGCACTGCATTTAACGTAATGCTCAATTAAATAAATATTAATTTGTTAACAAATGACGTTTAAACAATTTATTTATTTTTAATATAATTTTGAAAATTAGAAAATAAACAATAAATGTTATAATAATTATTCAATGATTATATAATCTTAAGAGCACAAAAAAATAGGGTAATCTTTATAATTCCACATTCATCTCCTTCTAGGCGGCAATAATCCCACAATATACTTTGCCTGTATACCAATGTTAATAATGGCGTGAGTAAAATGGAACAAATGCGTTAAATGCTGTTTGAAATGCAACAGTGCATCCTTGCTCCCAGCAGATAATGCTTGACATACGTTAAACAACAAGTATTGAAACGGCGTGAATTTGCCACCGTAGGCCTCAGGGTGACGCGTTTGCGTCAGAAACAAATCCCGATCGCCAGCTCGATACGCTCCTAGGTTTTCAGTCGTCTTTTTCGAACGCATCGCAACCATTAAAGCTTCATGTTCCCCAGGTTGTTGTATAGAAGCTAGCATTACGTAAGTTTGAAAGTGTTTAAAAAACTTTTTCAGCGCCTCCGTTTTCAAATCGTGCATACACTCGACATTTCTGCCTTTCTAAAAAAAACGGGGATCGAATTAATTATGGTAATATCTTTATAGAACAATAATTTTTGGCATCTCAAAAGCGTTTATATAAAAGCTTACCATAATTAACCTGCAAAAGACTTGAGCGTCGCGTTCAATTATCCGTGGTATCGGCGGTGATTTGGCGCTATGATTGAATTTCGATCGATAGATGTAAAACGCGTGTAATATTATCTTATAGTGTGTGTTTATTATAGCTTTGCTTTCCACCTTAAAAGCATTACAGTGTTAATTACCGGTGTACATTTTAAAATAATAACAATTTCTATTACCAGATATGAAAGAATCATTCGCTCCTTTTCTCTTTCAGCAAGAGGCCCGTAATTAAGAAAAACAAAATGTTTATAAGCTTCTTTCTTTTCATCCTAAAAATATAAATTACAAATATTAGCACTATTTATCGAATTATCAATTCTATTCATAATTATGCAATTTATAACTTGATTTGAGCTTAAACATTGGAAGGTGAGTTTATAAACGCAAAAAACAAACAATTTATGAATTGTATTTCATTTCATTTTATTCATTTCATTTTCATTTTATTCATGTTTCCTGTATGAGTTTACTTACTTCATAATCAGATAATAATCTAATAGGTTTCGCACCTTCCGGCAACATTAAATTATATGCTGCCTCAATTTCCCAGTTATCGAAAAAAAGGTTCTTTACTTCACCTCTTTTCTTCTTCATATTGCAACTAAATGATATTTTAAAAAAAAAAATTTATAGTATTATGCTCGTATATAACGTACAAGCTCAAAACATGGATTCAAAATGAGTGATTTAACGCAGTGGTATAATAAATTATGTCAGCACAACTTACTGCTCATCCCAGCCTTCTAAAATTTTTGAAAATTTTTTAATTTTGCCAAGATTGGGATACACCCCAACTATTACTATTTCAATAAACCAATCGCGTTCTGCATCCGTTAAGCGTGGGTTAAATTTAACTTTAAGAGGATTCTTCTCAAAAAATTGTTCCGTTAGCCATGGTTTCCTGCTGCCAGCCATCGTTGATATCAATGATCGATGATAGAAGAAAATCACGAAACGAAAATAAAAAAAATACTGAGCGGAGAGAAGTTTGGTTAGCAGACTGCACTACTTAATCTACCCCTACAGACTATTTTGTATTTGCATATATTAGCTAAATAAAGAAGAAAAAAAACCCCAGTTTTGTAAATCGATTTTGTCAAATTTTAATTTTTAAATAAAGTGCTAAAAACTAATTTTATTAACCCCTAATTTTTTTAAAAAAAATTAATTTTTAATTTATATTATCGAAAGATTTCATTTAGTAAACAATTAACACCAAAAAAAAATAATAATAATGTTAATTACAAGGTCAAATAATTATTGAGATTGTAACCTTCAGATTGACAGTAACGCAATAGGAAATGATTCTGCTTATTATAATATAAAAATTCACGTTTTTGATTTCGCAATATGCAATAACTGTAATAATAAAATAATATTTTTACTTAAAACTTAATTAAAATTTTAATCAAAATTTTAACAGTTTTCTGCTAAATTAGAAAATGCATTTATTTATATTTTAAAGAATGACGAATTAATAATAAGAAAATCACTGAATGGCTGTTTAACAATTATTATTAAACGCAACAAGTTCCTCGCACCACACTGCAAAAACAATTTGTTTTTCTTCTTTATTTTGAATAATATGGAAAACAAAAAGTTATAAACGTTAATTTGCATAATATAGATTAAATAAACATAAATTTTTTAAGTACATGAAAAAATTAGAGAGCAACTTTGACAGCAAATTTTCAATTAATTTCCCCCTCTCTTGAATGCAATTATCTTATTAGAAATAGGCTGCATCAAACATTGGATCTAAACCAATGTTAATAACAACATGAGTGAGAAAGGGTATATAAAGTAAATGCTTTTTGAAATCCAACAACAATGTCGTGCAGTGAGGGGATAAAGATAGACAGATGTTACCTAACAAGTTTTGAAACGGCGTTTCTGGATGTTGAGGTCTTTTATCATGAGGCCCCTGCAGTAAAAGTATGCCTCGACCCTCGTCGTTGTCTTCATTTGGTCGTCTGCCATGATACGATTGATTAGTTTTCAGCGCTCTCACCAAGCATGCCCACTCACAAAAAGGACGATCACGTTCAGAATATTGACAAGAAAGTTGATGTACGTAAGTTCGAAAGTCGTGAAAAAAGTATATCTGCGTATTCACTCTTTCTTGAAGAGTGGAATACCATCCTTGACCATCGGTATCCTGAAACAAACAAAAGGAAGGGGGGGGGGAGACCATTACATTTGAGAATTTTAGTTTATTTCAAGACGATTATTATCAGACTTACTAAGATGCGTGAAAAGTAGTGTCGAATGCGGTTAACCAGTTTCAGCGATGACACCTCAAATGATATGTCCGGATAGGTGGTTCCACGCGATCGAAACACGTACAAAGCGTATAAAACATAATGATAACTTCCGATTGCTATAGCTCTTCTTTCCACCTAAAAAAAACATTCAAACGTTAAAGAAGGTTTTTTTTTTTTTTTTTCAAACAAAATAATTATTTCCAGTACCACGCTCGTAAGAATCTTTCGGAAAATTTTTTTGTTATTGCTACCATATTTTTGACGGTAATTAGCGTATATAGGATTAGCGTTGTTAAAAGCTACCAGCGCTTGCCTCTAAAATATGAATTATCGTTATTAGATCTAGTTCATAAAATTGCTAATTTATTTTTGTGGCCTACTTGTTCAATCTCTGGTAATGGAATATAGAGTTCAGGCGGCGAATCTTCCGGCAGCATATAATTAAATGCTTCTTTAAGCTCCCATCTATTGTAAAAAAGTTCATTTACTTTTGCTACTTTATCCACATTATTAGCCCTATAAAAAAATAATAATAAATTATTTATTTATATTAGTAATAAACAATTCAATAGATTCAAAGGGCTAAATTATTAAATTAACTATAAACTTAAGTTTAGGCCTACCTGGTCCAATTATATAAAATGCCTGCAAATTCTATAATTTTGGCGTGTTCGTAATAAAGCGTAGTTACCAAAAGTTCATTAAACCAAGTGCGTTCTTCGTTCGTTAAGTTGTCATTAAATCCAATGTGAAGACAGATGGTTGAGAAAGCATTTTTATCTACCCAAACGTGTTGGCGTAATATTAATACATAGTAGTGTCGGATACGCTGATCCATGATGGCGAGCAGCTCACACTAACTAATTCGAATGATAAATTTATTATTATTTGTTAGCAGACAAATCAACTTTGTGCATACCAATATTAATCGAGTACATGTACTGGTAAAACCAATAAAAACAGTTTTATAAATGATTTGGTTTTTTTCTTTAAATTTTAAGTGCTTACAATTATTATTTTATAAACTCTGAATTTTAATATTTCTCAATTTATATTCTTAAAATATTTGAAAATAATTTTCATTTGTAAAAAATATACCACGGAAAAATATGTTAATTACAAGGTCAAACAACTGAAATTACACGCAATTCTTATTAGAATATTTCTATTTAAATTGATACTACGAGTACAATATTATTGTTGCAGACAAGTTGCCAAATTTAATTCCTTACGAAAATAATTTAAACTAATCGCTCGTTTATATTTTATTTTATTGTGCTATTTTTTGTTAAATAATGATAAATGTTTGAACAATTTTTTTTTTTTTTGGGATCAAAAACCAATTTTTTTTTTTTTTATACAGTAGGTATTTATAATTTTGAAAAATAGAAAACGAAATCAATAAACGTTAGGATAACATAACTATAAAGCCCCACCAAAAAAAACGCAATTATAGGTTTCTTTCCCGACAATATTTTAATCGCTTTTTTCGATCATTCGTCAATAGTCCAAAAATGTAATTCTCCTCTATACCAACGTTAATCATGACGCGAGCGAACGCAGATAAATTAAGCAAATGCTGTTTGAATTGCAACAGTGTATCCTTGCAGTCCGCAAATAACGTTGAGCATACGTTACCCAGTAAGATTTGAAACGGCGTGTATTTACCGCCGTAAGCGTCACGGGCACACTCTTGCTGTAGAAGTACGCCCTTGTCTTCTCCTACAAGTGGTCCTTGGTCACGAGCCGGCGATAGAACATCAATTGCATTAATTAAATATTGATATTCAAGAGGACGACCTGATCCCTCTCCAACAATACGACTCGCTTCAAAACATTGTAGTTTAAAAACCTGAATTACATAAGTTTTAAAGTGTTTAATAAACTTTTCCAACGCCTCCTCTTTCAATGCAAATTCGCAAACGACACCGTCCTCTCTCGTTTTCTGAAAAAAATTGTGGGGAAAAAACCAATAAATATCGGTATTAATTTCGAGGCGCATTTATAATTATGAGGCTTACTACAATATGTGCGAGATAGTCTCGAGCGTTGCGGTCCATATACACTGTATATGATGTCGGCGTTGGTTCGGCATTAACTCGGAATTTCGTGCGATACATGTACAACGCGTACAAAATAAACTTGTAGCGTTTGGCTTTTATGGCTCGCTTTTCCACCTGAAAAACATTAGAATAAAATTTGTCAAATAATAATTTGTTTTAAATTGTACTGTATGTTGAGCACCTCTGTTGTAAGAACTGTTCGGAATTTTTCTCGATCTTGTAATTTTAAATATATATCATCAAAACGAGTGTTAAATTTCGTTCCCAAAGCTTTGTTCTTTTTTTTCTAAAATATAAACAATAATTATTGCAAGTAAAATCTATAACATTACGTAGAATAAATTCCATGTATATGCAATTATTGTATAACTTGATTAGACAAGGGGAAAGGGAGAGAGGATTGAAATAAATATTGGAGATACATATAATTATTGTACAATCTTAAAAATACAATTTAAAATGTTTTCTTACTATATGTTTTTCTTCTATTTCAATAGCTAGATGCTTCGCACCACTCGGCAGAACATAATTAAATGCCACTACTAGTTCCCAATACCCCAGAATCACACTTGCTATTCGATCTATTTTGCCCTTTTCAAAAATACTAAAGAACAGAAAAAATAAATTATATATAAATACAACCTTCTTCATTTTATTAACAAGAAGCGATCCGATTCAACAATAGGTAATTTAACAAAACGTTAAAATAAATTTGCAAATTAAATAATTATAAGCATAACTTACTCTGTCCAGTCTTTTAGAATTTCTGCATATTTTTTGAGTTTGGTAAAATCGGGATACAGTCCGGCTATTAATAATTCGTTGAACCATTCTTGTTCGTCGTCCTTTAAGTCGTCATTGAATTCAATTTTTAGAGGATGAACGGGAAAGTCACTTTCTTTTATCCATGGATTGGTCGGAGGTTTTTTTTCTACTACGACCCAGTTTGCCATGATTGATTCAAATGATGAAAGAAGAAAATTTGAAAAAGAAAAATCTTAATTGGGAAATGTGTCGCTAGCGGACGACTTAATCGACTCGGAAAAGCATTTGGTTTTTGCATATTAATCTCAAGTAAATTAAAGAAAAAATTACTGTAAATAATACTGTATTTTTGTAAATTGGCAAAGTTTAATTATCAAAAAAGGTGTTTAAAATCTTTTTAACTCTTATTTTTTATATTTGTTAATTTATATTACAGTATTAAAATATCTGAATTTGTTTGCAAAACAAGCAAAAAAAATAAATAATATTTCCTTGACAAGGTCAAATGTTGAAATTGAAACAGGTTTCACTCAATGAAACTAGTTCCGCATTTCGGTGAATTAAAAAGTGATTTCAACTATAATGTAGAATACCTTAAGGCTATAATAATAATTAATAAAATGCAATTTTGCTCTGCGATGGGTTCGGCCAATTTTAATTTTATTTAAAGCGATAAAAACATTTACTCTTTTTGAAGGTGCACCAGGAAAAGTATTTCGCAACATACAAGGATGATTAAAAATAAGTAATAATTATTAAAAATAAAAACTTTGTTGAGTACAATTTGTTTGCCTAGTAGCAGCCGTAAGGTTATTATAAGTTTAACTAAATAACAGTAATAATTATTATAACTATTTGTTAGTTTTAAATTTATAAGCAATTTGTATTTTTTTAGCAATTACAATTTTTTTTTCCATCATTCAAAAACTAAACAACAAACGTTAGAAAAATATTATTTTGAAAATTAAATGAAATAAAAAAAAAAATTGTTAAGGCATTTAAAATTTCCTTAACGACCAACTTGTAAAAGGTAAAAATAATACTCGTGCAAAACTTACTTCCTACGTAACTATTTCCCCGTTCTGTTGTGCATCTTGAAATTCACGCCACGGCTCAAGACTGATGTTAATAAGGGTATGGCAAAGCAAAGGCAAATGGAGAAGATACAATTTGAAATCCAACAACACTTCCACAAAGTTAAAACGTAAATGTCTACATATGTTCAACAATAGGATTTGAAACGGAGTTAATGTGCCCATCCAGCCACCACCACCTATGGGACGCTGAAGTAGAAGTATACCTCGACCATTATCGTCGTTTCCATTGGGTCGCCCATAATAATACGGCTTTTTATCTCGCAGTGCAAGAATTAAACAATGCCATTCGGAAAACTCAGGATAAACGCCATGAATATTTATATCTTGATAATAAAGTTGCTGGGTATATTTTCTAATATCACACAAACAGTCTGAAAGGGCCCGCTGTTGAAAAAGACGGCGATCACTTCCAATTTTATCCTGAAATAAACGAAAGGGACGGATCATATTTTTTAGAATAGTGCAAATTAATTTCAAAGCGTTTTTACGAGTATATGACTTACTAATGTAATGTTATAAAAATGTTGTCGAATTTGGTTATTATCTGGTCGTACCGGAACTGTATCTTCCGGATAGCGACGATACGAGTACGTTCGATACAAGTACAGCGCGTATAAAATGTACCGATAAGTTCGGTTTTCTATAGCTTTTCGTTCGACCTACAAAAAAAAAATAATAATAATAAATAAAACATCCAAAGAATATTTCTAGTAAACTTACAACGTTGGTAAGAATCATTCGGAATTTTGACTTTTCATCATATCTTGTGCCGAAATCGGCATACAATTCACTCGTAAAAGCCGCCGTTTTTTGATCCTAAAATATAAATAGGCATCGTTTGTTATCAAATTATGATCTTGCTTTGCCTATAAACATTGAAGTTATTTTCATAAGAAATTTAAAAAAAAATGATTTTTATAATGAGGAAAAATTAAATAATAAAGATATGAATTTCAAAGCATTGTAAGTACAAATAAACTTACTCGTAGACATTTGGATAATGGAATAAGGGTTTGAGGTGGCGCATTGTTCCGGTGCAGCTCATTGTTTGGTGGCGCATTGTCCGGTGGCACATTGCCCAGCAGCATATAATTAAATGCTTCTTTAAGTTCCCATTTTTCTTGTCCAAAAAAATTTGTTACTTCAGCTACTTTCTTCTCATTATTAGACCTAAATAAATAAATAAATAAAAAATTAATTATTTAGTACCAACTTTTAATTTTTTTTATTGAAAATAAACGACTCAATTTAATAGATTCGGATTTTAGTAATTTTAACAAAGTAGTCATCATTAATTTTATTAAAATTATAAAGCATTACTTACTCTTCCCATCTTCTTAAAAGTATTGCAAATGTACGAATTTTGTGGAATTTGGGATAAAATCCAGCTATCAATAAATCGTAAAACCAAATGCGTTCTTCATTCGATAATTGATTATTGAATTCAATGTGAATGGGAAAATCTGGTAATTCTTTTTTATTTATCCAAATTTGGCTTTGAGATGGAGTTGCCATGTTTGAAAATATAAACAGTTGAACAGTAATAAATTTTTTTGGATAGTGTTTTGTTGGTAGCAGACGAAATAAAATAACAATTATTTTTGTGAATGATTGCGGTCAAATTTTAATTTTTTCAATATGTATCAATTTATACTGTAGTCTATTATTAAAATATCTGAAATTAGATTTTTTTTTGTAAAACAAACAACAACAAAAAAAAGTATTATATATTTTGTTTACAAGTCCAATCGCTGGAAATTGTAACTTTAATACTACAGTAGGTTCACACTGTCCTTTAGAAACAGGTTTCAATCAGTTTTGTGAACTAAAAATATTCCAAGCTAATGCCAGTCCTTATTATTATTAGAATAAAAACTTTGTATTGAATTTGCGTTAAATTTGCGTTAAAATTTATTTAAACTGCTAGTAAATTTTTCTATTTATTTATACCGTAGTTAATTTACTTATTTTTGATCACAAACTGGTTGTATTCATCCGATTATATTAGTTGCTCTTTAATTGCAGTTTACATTCTATTAGTTTTAAATATTCTATACAAAAACTCAAAATGCTAAATTTTCATTTTCTTTTTACAAGATTGCTATTGTTTTCTCTAACTAAAATAAAGTTTAGCGATGGACAAAATTTTTTACCCGTCATCCTATAAAATGCAATTTTGCTCTGCGATGGGTTCGGCCAATTATGATTTTAGCCTATTTTAAGCGAAATTAAGATAGTCTTTTTAAAAGGTGCATCACGAAAAGTATTTCGCAACATAAAAAGTTGATTAAAAATAAGTAATTATTAAAAAATACAAACTTTGTTGAGTACAATTTGTTTGCATAGTAGCAACCGTAAGTTTATTACTCCCTCCCTTAACGACCAACTTGTAATAATAATAATAATACTTGTGCAAAACTCACTTCCTACGTAACTATTTCCCCGTTCTGTTGAGCGTCTAGAATTTGGCGCCACGGCTCAAAACCGATGTTAATAAGAGTATGGCAAAGCGAGGGTAAATGGAGAAAATACAATTTGAAATCCAACAACGCTTCCAAGCAGTTGGGACGTAAATGTCTACATATGTTCCACAATAGGACTTGAAACGGGGTTAATTTACCCATCCAACTACCACCACCTATGGGATGCTGAAGTAGAAGTATACCTCGACCATTGTCGTCGTTTCCAAAGGGTCGCTCAAAATAATACGGCTTTTCATCTCGCATTGCGAGAATTAAACAATGCCATTCGGACAATTCAGGATCAACGCCATTAATATTTATATCTTGATTATAAAGCTGTTGGATATAATTTCTAATATCACCAATAAAGTCTGCCAGCGCCTCCTGTTGAATACGACGACGATCACCTCTGATATTATTCTGAAATAAACGAGAGGGAGGGTCATATTTTTTTAGAATACATCAATATTATTTCAAAGCGTATTTTAAATGACTTACTAATGGAATGTTATAAAAATAGTGTTGAAGTTGGGGATCGTCTGGTCGTATCGGAACTATATATTCCGGATAGCGACGATACGAGAACGTTCGATACACGTACAGCGCGTATAAAATGAACTTGTAAGTTCGTTTTTTTATAGCTTTTCGTTCGACCTAAAAAAAAAATGATAATAAATAAAACATTAAAGTATTAGAAATATAACTACAGTAGTTTTAAAGAATATAATTTTCTAGTAGGCTAATCTTACCACGTTGGTAAGAATCTTTCGGAATTTTGCTTTTTCATCATATCTTTCACCGTAATCAGCATACAATTCACTCGTAAAAGCCGCTTTTTTTTGGTCCTAAAATATAAATGGCCATCATTAATTATCAAATTGTGATCTTGCTTTGTATAGCCTATATAAACATTGAAGTTATTTTCATAAAAAATTTTAAAAGAAAAAAAATGATTTTTATAATGAGAAAAAATTAAATAATAAAAGAGATGAATTTCAAAGCATAAGAAAACAATAATTTATGATTATTGTAAGTAAAAGTTAACTTACTCGTTGAGCTTTAAATAATGGAATAAGGGTTTGAGGTGGCGCATGGTCCAGGTGCAGCTCATTGTTCGGTGGCGCATTGTCCCGGTGCAGCTCATTGTTCGGTGGCGCATTGTCCGGTGGAACATTGCCAAGCAGCATATAATTAAATGCTTCATTAAGTTCCCATTTTTCGTCTTTAAAAAGATTTTCTACTTCAGTTAATTTCTCCCTATTACTAGATCTAAATAAATGAAAAATACAT
Source organism: Polydesmus complanatus (assembly GCA_034692225.1). NCBI lineage: Eukaryota > Metazoa > Arthropoda > Diplopoda > Polydesmida > Polydesmidae > Polydesmus > Polydesmus complanatus. Next base: position 35,544 of record JAQGAZ010000876.1, read on the forward strand.
TATTTTAGTACCAACTTTTTTTATTTTATTTTTTTTTTATTGAAAATAAACGACTCAATTTAATAGATTCGGATTCATTAATTTTCACAAAGTAGCTACCATTAATTCTATTAAAATTACGAGTATAAAGCATTACTTACTCTTCCCATCCTTTTAAAAGCTGTGCAAATATATGAATTTTGTCAAACTTGGGATACAGCCCAATTATTAATAAATCGTTAAACCAAATGCGTTCTTCATTCGATAATTGATTATTAAATTCAATGTGAATGGGAAAATCTGGTAATTCTTTTTTATTTATCCAAATTTGATGTTGAGATCGAGTTGCCATGTTCGAAAATATAAACAGTTGAACAGTAATAATTTTTTTTTTTTTGAATAGTGTTTTGTTAGTAGCAGACGAAATTAAATAACAATTATTTTTGTGAATGATTGCGGTCAAATTTTGATTTTTTCATGAAAATTCTTAAAATTAATTTTATAAACTCTTTTGTTTTTAATATGTATCAATTTATACTGCATGCTATTATTAAAATATCTGAAATTAATTTTTTTTTTGTAAAACAAACGACAAAAAAAATATTATATATTTTATTTACAAGGTCAATCGCTTGAAATTGTAACTTTAATACTACAGTAGGTTCACACTGTTTTTTAGAAACAGGTTTCCATCGGTTTTGTAAATTAAAAATATTCCAACTGATAGTAAATGTTTCTATTTCTATAGTTAATTTACTTATTTATTTTTGACTAAAAACTGGTTGTATGCATCCGATTATAAGTTGCTCTTTAATTGCAATTTGCATTTTATTATTTAAGTTTAATAGATGGTCTCAAACTTGTCATTTATAAAAAAACAGCTGACTGTGTGTCTTAGGACACGAAAAACAAAACAAAACAAAAAAAAAAAGATTCTATACTAAAACTCAAAATGCTAAATTTGTAATTTCTTTTTACAAGATTTCTATCCATTTTCTCTAACTAAAACAAGGTTTAACGATGAATAAAATTTTTTACCCGTCCTACTATAAAATACAATTTTGCTCTGCGATGGATTCGACTAATTATAATTTTAGCTTATTTAAAGCGATAATAAGATTTAGTCTTTTTGAAAGGTGCATCAGGAAATGTATTTCGCAACATAAAAAATTGAATAAAAATAAGTAGTTATTAATAATAAAAACTTTGTTGAGTCGAATCTAATACAAGTAAAATCCGGAATTGAAAAACTTAACAATGTATTGGCATAGTAGCAGCCGTAAGTTTAATGTACGTTTTACTACAAAACAATAATTATAATTATTATTGTTAGTTTTAAATTTATAAACAATTTTTTTTAGCATTTAACATTTCCCCCCCCCCCCCCTCATTTTAAGCAATAGAAAACTAACGTTAGAAAAATATTATTTTGAAGTGTAAAAAAAACATTTTAAGGCATTTAAATCTTCCTTAACGACCAACTTGTAATATAATAATACTTGTGTAATACTTCCTTCCTACGTAACTATTTACCCGTTTCTTCTATCTCCCTTGTGCATCTTGATATTCACGCCACGGTTCAAGATCGATGTTAATAAGGGTATGGCAAAGCAAGGGCAAATTGAGAAGATACAATTTGAAATCCAACAACACTTCCACGAAGTTGGAACCTAAATGTCTACATATGTTCCTCAATAGGACTTGAAACGGGGTTAATGTACCCAGCCGTCCACCACCAGCTATGGCCGGATGCTGAAGTAGAAGTATACCTCGACCATCATCGTCCTTTCCATTGGGTCGCCCATCATGATACGGCTTTTCATCTCGCATTGCAAGAATTAAACAATGCCATTCGGAAGATTTAGGATCAACGCGATTAATATTTATATCTTGATCATAAAGTTGCAGGATATAATTTCTAATATCACCAATAAAGTCTGCCAGCGCCTCCTGTTGAATACGACGGCGAGCACTTCCAATTTTATCCTGAAATAAATGAGGAGGATCATATTTTTTAGAATACATCAATATTATTTCAAAGCGTTTTTAAATGACTTACTAATGGAATGTTATAAAAATAGTGTCGAATTTGGTTATCATCTAGTCGTACCGGAACTGTATTTTCTGGACAGCGACCATACGAGTACGTTCGATACACGTACAGCGCGTATAAAATGAACTTATAAGTTCGTTTTTCTATAGCTTTTCGTTCGACCTACAAAAAAAAAAAAAAGAAAAATAATAAATAAAACATCCAAGTATTAGAAAAATAACTTGTTAAAAAGAATATTTCTAGTAAACTTACCACGTTGGTAACAATCTTTCGGAATTTTGCCTTTTCATCATATTTTCTACCGTAATCAGCATACAATACATTCGCAAAATCCGCCGTCTTTTGATCCTAAAATATAAATGGCCATCATTAGTTATCAAATTTTGACCTTGCTTTGTATAGCCTATAAACATTGAAGTTATTTTTATAAGAAATTTTAAAAAAAAATGATTCTTATAATGAGTAAAAATTAAATAATAAAGATATGAATTTCAAAGCATTATTATTGTAAGTACAAGTTAACTTACTCGTAGATTTTGTACTAATGGAATAAGGGTTTGAGGTGGCGCATTGTCCCGGTGCAGCTCATTGTTCGGTGGCGCGTCGTCCGGCGGAACATTGCCCAGCAGCATATAATTAAATGCTTCTTTAAGTTCCCATCTTTCCTGTCTAAAAACATTTCTTACTTCAGCTAATTTTTCCTCATTATTGGAGCTAAATAATTAAAAAAAAATTTAGTACCAACTTTTAATTTTTTTTTTATTTAAAATAAACGACTCAATCTAATAGATTCGGATTCAGTAATTTTAACAAAGTAGCCATCATTAATTTTATTAAAATTATAAAGCATTAGGCCTACTTACTCTTGCCATCCTCTTAAAAGTTGTGCAAATGTACGAATTTTGTGGAATTTGGGATAAAATCCAGCTATCAATAAATCGTTAAACCAAATGCGTTCTTCATTCGATAATTGATTATTAAATTCAATGTGAATGGGAAAATTTGGTAATTGATTTATATCTATCCAATTTTGACGTTGACATCGAGGTGTCATGCTAGAAAATATAAACAGTTCAACAGTAATAAATTTTTTTGTATAGTGTTTTGTTAGTAGCAGACGAAATTAAATAACAATTATTTTTGAGAATGATTGCGGTCAAATTTTAATTTTTTCATGAAAATGCTTAAAAATATTTTTATAAACTCTTTTGTTTTTAATATGTATCAATTTATGCTGTAGGCTATTATTAAAATATCTGAAATTAGATTTTTTTTTGTAAAACAAACAACAAAAAAAATAGTATTATATATTTTGTTTACAAGTCCAATCGCTTGAAATTGTAACTTTAATACTACAGTAGGTTTTATCTGTCCTTTAGAAACAAGTTTTAATCGGTTTTGTGAATTAAAAATATTCCAAGCTAATGCGAGTCCTTATTATTGTTAAAATAAAAATTTTGTACTAAATTTCCGTTGGGTTTGGTTTTGTCAATTACTGTTATAATTTTATTTAAACTGATAGTAAATGTTTCTTTTTCTACAGTTAATTTACTTATTTTTGACCACGAACTGGTTGTATTTATCCGATTACAAGTTGCTCTTTAATGGCATTTTACATTTTTTTAATTTTAAATTTTCTATACAACCTCTTGTCAACATAATGCTCGTACGCGTACAATGCTTTCGCTCTACTTAAATATTTACTCGTCATCCTATAAAATGCAATTTTGCTCGGCGATGGATTCGGCCAATTATGATTTTAGCCCATTTAAAGCAATAATAAGATTTAGCCTTTTTAAAAGGTGCATCAGGAAAAGTATTTCGCAACATAAAAGGTTAAATAAAAATAAGTGTTATTAGTAATAAAAACTTTGTAGAGTAGAATCTAATAATAAAATCTGGTATTAAAAAACTTACAATGTCTTTTCATGGTAGCAGCGGTAACTTTACTGTACGTTTTACTACAAAACAATAATTACCGGTATAATTATTATAGTTAGTTTTAAATTTATAAACAATTTTTTTTTTTTAGCAATTACAATTTTTTTTACATCATTTTAAGCAATAGAAAACTAAACAACAAACGTTAGAAAAATATTATTTTAAACAGTAAAAAAAAACCAAAACATTTTAAGGCATTTAAATCTTCCTTAACGACCAACTTGTAATAATAATAATACTTGTGTAATACTTCCTTCCTACGTAACTATTTACCCGTTTCTTCTATCTCCGTTGTGTGTCTTGAAATTCACGCCCCGACTCAAGGTGGATGTTAATAAGGGTATGGCAAAGCGAGGGTAAATGGAGAAGATACAATTTGAAATCCAACAACACTTCCACGCAGTTGGGACGTAAACGTTTACATATTTTCCACAATAAGAATTGAAACGGGGTTAATTTACCCATCCATCCAACACCACCTATGGGATGCTGAAATAGAAGTATACCTCGACCATCATCGTCGTTTCCATTGGGTCGCCCAGAATAATACGGCTTTCCATCTCGCAGTGCAAGAATTAAACAATGCCATTCGGAAAATTCAGGATAAACGCCATTTATTTTTATATCTTGATCATAAAGCTGTTGGATATAATTTCCAATATCAAACATAGAATCTGCCAGCGTCCGCAGTTGAAGAAGACGGCGATCACCTCCAATATTATCCTGAAATAAACGCGTAGGAGGGTCATATTTTTAGAATACATCAATTGATTTCAAAGCGTTTTTACGAGTATATGACTTACAAATGTAATGTTATAATAGTAGTGTCGAATTTGGCTATCATCTGGTCGTACCGGAACAGTATCTTCCGGATAGCGACGATACGAGTACGTTCGATACAAGTACAGCGCGTATAAAATGTACCGATAAGTTCGGTTTTCTATAGCTTTTCGTTCGATCTAAAAAAAAATGATAATAAATAAAACATCCAAATATTAGAAAAATAACTTGTTAAAAGGCATATTTCTAGTCAACTTACCACGTTGGTAACAATCTTTCGGAATTTTATCTTTTCATCATATTTTCTACCGTAATCAGCATACAATACATTCATAAAATCCGCCGCCTTTTTATCCTAAAATATAAATGGCCATCATTAGTTATCAAATTGTAATCTTGCTTTGTATAGCCTCTAAACATTGAAGTTATTTTCATAAGAAAGTAAAAAAAAAAGTGATTTTTATAATGAGGAAAAATTAAATAATAAAGATATGAATTTCAAAGCATTGTAAAAACAAATTAACTTACTTGTAGACATTTCGATAATGGAATAAGGGCCTGAGGTGGCGCATTGTCCCGGTGCAGCTCATTGTCCGGTGGCACATTGCCCAGCAGCATATAATTAAATGCTTCTTTAAGTTCCCATCTTTCCAGTCTAAAAACATTTCTTACTTCAGCTAATTTTTCCTCATTATTAGAGCTAAATAATTTTAAAAAAAATTAATTATTTAGTACCAACTTTTAATTTTTTTATTGAAAATAAACGACTCAATTTAATAGATTCGGATTCAGTAATTTTAACAAGTAGCTACCATTAATTCTATTAAAATTATAAAGCATTAGGCCTACTTACTCTTCCCATCCTCTTAAAAGTTGTGCAAATGTACGAATTTTGTGGAATTTGGGATAAAATCCAGCTATCAATACATCGTTAAACCAAAAGCGTTCTTCATTCGATAATTGATTATTGAATTCAATGTGAATGGGAAATTTTGGTAATTCATTTTTAGCTATCCAAATTTGGCGTTGACATCGAGGTGTCATGTTCGAAAATGTAAACAGTTGAACAGTAATAAATTTTTTTGGATAGTGCTTTGTTAGCAGCAGACGAAATTAAATAACAATTATTTTTGTGAATGATTGCGGTCAAATTTTAATTTTTTCATGAAAATGCTTAAAATTATTATTATAAACTCTTTTGTTTTTAATATGTATGCATTTATACCAGCTATTATTTTAATATCTAAAATTAGATTTTTTTTTTGTAAAACAAACGACAAAAATATATACAGTATATTATATATTTTATTTACAAGGTCAATTGCTTGAAATTGTAACTTTAATACTACAGTAGGTTCACACTGTTTTTTAGAAACAGGTTTCAATCGGTTTTGTGAATTAAAAATATTCCAAGTTAATGCCAGTCCTTATTATTATTAGAATAAAAATTTTGTAATGAATTTGCGTTGTGTTTGGCTTTGTTAATTACTGTCATAATTTTATTTAAACTGATAATAAATGTTTCTATTTCTTTGATTAATTTACTTATTTTGGACCACAAACTGGTTGTATTCATCCGATTACAAGTTGCTCTTTAATTGCAATTTACATTCAATTAATTTTGAAGATTCTATACAAAAACTCAAAACAAAATAATTTTCCTTTCATTTTAAAAAGTTAGAAAACAAAAACAATAAACGCCAGAATAATATCAATTTAGAAAGGCAATTGGAAAGATAATAATAACCTACATTGAGGAATACTACACCAAATAATGCTCGTACACATACAATGCTTTCTCTCTACTGAAATATTTACCCGTCATCCTAAAATAATGTCGTTGAATCTCTATCAAGTCGCGCAAAGGCTCCAGACCAAGGTTAATAACGGTTTGGCAAAGCGAGGGTATATTGAATAAATACTTTTTGAAATCCATCAACGCTTCCACGCCGTTTGGACGCAAAGTCTTGCATATGTCCCCCAATAAGAATTGAAACGGAGTTAAAGTAGTGTAGTGATTTGTAGCACCCCCCAATCAGATTGCAGGGATTTAGTGTGGGAGGCGTTTTCGACCAATCAG
>JAQGAZ010000877.1:0-42365 GCA_034692225.1 Polydesmus complanatus
CTGATTGGTCGAAAACGCCTCCCACACTAAATCCCTGCAATCTGATTGGGGGGTGCTACAAATCACTACACTACTAATATCTAGATGAGTGGCAGCATATGAATGTTTCCCGTTTTACGCCAAACAAATCTGTTTTCGTTTAATATTAATTTTCCCCTCTGCTATATTTCGCTTTTATTGAGGCGCACATAGGAGAAGTTTGAGACGATGGCCAGCGACTGTGTTCGCGCCTTGAACGAGTGAGTTGGGAGTCGCAATCGTCCACTCGCAATCCGATTTCATGAGTGCGTGAAGCCAAACATAATCTTTTGAGGTGATGATGATGATAGAAGAGACGAGAGAGGAAGTGCTAGGGGTGATAGATAGATGGAGAGTGCGAGGGAGAGAGAGAGAGATTTGTTCTTCTTTAGTGGCGCTGTTGCTGCTTCTACTTGTTTACGTTTGTCATACATAGTTTTGTCTTTTGTACGCGGATCAAATTGGTAGGAAGATTAGTGAAGAGAGCGAGAGTGAAGTGGGTGGGGATTGGGTGGTTAATTTTCAAGATTGCTTAGGTCATCGTGGTCAGCGGTCCGTGATTAATGTCCATATTGGCCACTCCACTTTTTCTGTTTTTCGCTTCGAGGCTGCTAATCCTTATTAAATGCGATTGGACGAAAAGACACTTGAAGTGAAGGCAGGCAAAGCTCTTGCTCTCTCTCTCTCCACCGCTGAACAAGTGTACGCCGAAGAGAAATCCAAGAATAGAATTTTTTTTCTTCTTCTTCGTTTTGGTTTTACTATTCCGCTAAACGCCCCTTCACATATACCTGCATGGGAACAAATCTAACGGAAACGCAAGGTGGCGTCGCAGGATTGGCGGCCTTGTAATTCAATCCCCATACGGCACTTAATTCGAACCGAGATATCGGACCCTATTTAAATCATTTCTAATTAAAATTGATTTTGGTCACGAGAGACGACCATCGGGGGTGGTGTTTTTTCTCTCTCTCTCGGTATCTTTCGAAAAGATATAACGTTTCACTTTTACCCGTCTCACTTTTATTATTATTACGCGATTTAAGAATAGCCGTTCTGTATTAAAAACAGGAATACAATATTTTAGTATTTCATGATTTTTAAATGCTAAATGCAAACGCAATAATTTTAATTACTATTTACTTTGGTATTATTTATAAGGAAAGTTGTTTTGCTTTTGTACGCAACGTGTGCGCAGATATTATACCAATGAGGTACCAAAAGTATTTTCCCTCTGGAAGCTCGGTAAGGTAACTTTTAAGAACGAGTATAAGAAAGCTGTAGTGAAGCATTTAAACCGGTCTCACTGTCACCTCAGTTACCAACCCTCTTGAGAGAGATGTTGCACTCAAGTGGCGTGAGCATCCTTAAGGTGACAGAGAGGAAAAACTATAGGTACTTCACTTGTCTAATCACTCAAACCGATGAGAAAGTTTCTCTCTCTCTCTCTCTCTGTATGTGCGTGAATTTCGAGTCACATCGGCGTTCACTGTGCTGGCTGTTGGTTGGTTAGACCTTATCATTCGGCTCGAGATGTAAGAACTTGGACAGACCCTCTATTAGCGAATAATTCACTTCGTAATGTCGGGTAACGTGGTGAGGAGGGGGGGGGGGACTGTTTAAGATACAATTTCTGAGCGTATTCCATTGAATGTTTCTGGGAACCCCAACCTTCGTTTGAAAACTAGATCCGACGCGGTAATTCATGGATATAAAGTTTTTGATTTGATTTTTTTCCCCCCGTTTTCTATATTATCATCCTCTCTATCGGCGAATGCAAATATTGATAAAGCATCTTCATACATAACCGGAAAACAATTATTTATTTAAAGAAAATGGAAGGGAAGCGAAATACCTACGCGCAACGACGGTTATTTATTATTTCTCGACTGGTATTTTACAAACTTTATACCGTTGGCGTAATATATCTACCGTGCATTTTATTTTTTTTTATTTTTTTAGTTTGATTTTTTTTTTCATCCACTTTTTTTTTTTTTAAATAGAAAAAGCCAAAGTCTTAAATTTCAGCTCTTTGAACGTTGGCCCTACTACACTTGTCATTTATATTCCTTAACACTTCACTTTGGATGGACATGTTTTATGTCCGCAATTATTTCTCGAATACGAAAAAGTGGGTGGAGGTGAGTTAGTCGCCCCGAGGAGCGCTGAAAAAAAAAAAAAAAGAGAGAGGAGAAATCCATAAATATTATTGTTGCCATTAGCGCTTCCCTCCCCCCTATCCCTCCACCTGAACGCCCCCATCGCTCTATTTCGTCGCTCCTACTCCTCTCCCGGTTGAGAGGGCGAAATCAAACAAGGTCTCCAAATGCCACACGCTACACATCCACTTTATTATAGCGTACGGTAGATATCGAGGGGGGAAGGGAGAGCAAAAATTGTGGCGCGTATTCGGATGCAAGTGCGTGGGAGATGTTGCATCGAGGGTTTGGGATATTACTGTCGATGTTGAACAAATAAACAACATTTAGAAAACAAAAAGATAAAAAATGCTCTCTCATGCAAGCAGTTAAATTGGTTGGGGACGGTCGAAAAGTTAGGCTGTGGCAAATGAACGATCCCGCCTATTACCATTTACTGAGGTATAAGCGCACACTCAAACCCCGGTTGATCGTTAAAATAAAGCCAACGAGAAAATATTTTCTTATCATTTTCTATCGATTCCATTTTGTTTCATACAAATTTATTTATTTTTTTTTTTGGCTCTCAGTCTTTTTCTTCGATTTTTATCTGCTCTCTCTGTATATTGGAATGATGAGAAGTTTTAGAGTTTTTTTTATATTATTATTATTTAGGTTTTTTTTTTGTTGAATTAAAGTGGAGAGGTTTTTATAGAAAAGACGTGAGGCGCGTAATTTATGTAGTTTGAGGCTGGTGAAAGTGAAATATGCAGGGATAATAACTTTCAGATGACTCTTTGAGTTGTTTGTTTCGGCGAATGCGATTCACTGTAATTGTTGGTGATTTATGAAAGTGTTTTAATGAAACAGACGACGGTTTCAACTTTTTTTTTCTTTTTTTTTTTGCTGTTTTCTCGTATTGTTGAGTTTTCTTTATTTATTAGGTGAATTAATTCATTTAATATCGGTTTTTTTTTTTTCCATGTACGAAATGTTAAAAAAAAAAAAAAAAAGATGGAGGGGAATTTTTTAATATTTTTTTTTCAATATATGAATTTTATTATTGCTTTATTCAAATTTTTTTATTTTTCGTTTTATTTCCAATTTTCTTTCAATTTTATTAATTTTTTTTTGTATGACTTGTAAGTGTATTAGTAAAAAGTTCTAAGCTAAATTGTATATTCATAATTTTATTTTATTTAGTTTTTTTTTTAACGATCTGTTAATCAATATTTTTCGAGGTTTTTTTAATTTTATTTATTTATTTTGACAACGACTTGAAATAGCGGGGGGGGGGGGGGTTATGGAAATTTTATAGGATTGCTTAACTAAGTGCAACTATAAGCTAAGAAATTTTTCGGAAAGTTATTTAAATTTTGATTGGTTAAAAACAAAAAAAAAAAAACGTTACCGTATGTTTTATTTTAAAGGTATTAAATTAATGGGAGGAGTTATTTTTTTATAGTCAGGGAATAAAACTGATAAAATTTTGTCGTAATTTATTTGGTAATTTTAATTTACAAGTTAAATGTTATACATTTCTGTCAAAGTAGAGACGATGTTTCTGCATGGAAGTTGCATAAATGTGCATTGCATATACATATTCTCGTATACTGTATATACCGGTATATATATATTTTTTTTTTTAAAAAAAAAGGTTCCCAGTTAATCTATTATTCATGTGAAAACAGTATGGCAGATGCCTGTTTTTTGAGTGTGCAACTTCTTTTCCTAGAATCACTCTCTTTTTTTTCCTCTCAAAAATACAAACAATTTAATATTGTTAACTTTGATAGTAAACTAGATTTAGAATAAAATGTGGCATTTTCTTTCTTTATTTATTTATTGAGAAGAGGGAGATAACTGGCTTTAATCGATAGAAACAAATGAAATTATATATACAGTACATGTATTTTTTTTTAATTGTTGAACAATCAAGTTTTAAAAAAATGTATCAAAGAGTGGTTAATATTATCATAGCAAAATCATTATGATTACAGTACTGAGATTTCTTGGTCCATTTTTATATCCTTTTGAACTTTATTTACCTGGTTCATGTACCAGTATTATACTGTATGGGAAAAAGGATAATACTTTCAGCCCAGAAACTTTTGAAAAGATTTTCGTTCGCTGATTAGTTCTTCTCGCAGACGGTTTCGTCGCAGCTTAATCCTTCAGATTACTCGAGTAAATATTTTAGAAATCCGATTTAATGCTTCTAGTCTTTGCTACGATTTAGTAAATCATACGGTATGACGATCCCCTATAATGATTATTATAGTTAAAACAAATGTATTATTTACGGAAATTGTGCTATGGTTGAAGAGTTTCTATGGTTTTTAATAATTCCCGATTCGAGATCAATAAGTAAGGGTTGTTTTTATTATTTTCCCCTATTTTTTTTTATGCGATTAAATCGATATAAATAATTTGTGATCGGGCGAGTGAAATTATTATACGTGATAGGCACCAGATCCGACCAGATTCACACTACACTACACCAAACCAAACCACTACATTAACGAAAGAAATACTGTAATTAACCTTAATATTATCGCGATTAAAATTGTATTTTAAACCATTCTATAATAGTACATGTAATTGTATACTGCGGGCAATGCTTGTGTTTAGTCGTTAGACCGAAAGAGAGGACATTCGGAGCACCCATTAGAACAAAATATACCATTCATAATTATTATCATTAAAATGAATTTTTATTTTTTTAAATGACGAATTATTCTGTAGATTATTGCGGTTGATTCGAGCGGTTTGATTTTTTCTGGTTCACCGTGTATGCGCGACTTTTCGACTCGTTCGATCGGAATAAATTGAAATATAGGAATGAAAAGTCGGACCCAAGTTCCTAGTAAAAGCGTAGGTGGGGAGGGGGGGGGGGGGGAGATTTCAACTGGTGTTAGGGCGGAATAGTGGGCGTTTTCTCTCACCTTTTGCTTCCCCCTAAATATATATTTCTTGTGAGTAACGTTGTAGCAAGACTTTTGCCGCCGTCATCGATCGGCCGAGCGAACGAGCGGGGACGGTTGCCTTGACGACATCCAAACACCTGGACGTTCTCTCTTTCACTTCCTTCTCTCTCTCTCTCTTTCACTCATTCACTTTCTCTTTTTTTTTTTTTCACTCTCTCTACTCCGCTTACCTTCGTTTGAGTTACGGCTGCGCGGTGGCGCTGGTGGATTTGGGGGAGGGAAAGAGAACCCTAATGGAAATTTCTCACCTGCCTATTACCGATCCATTAGTCGAATGGGGAAAGTCGGTTGAGCCGGAGTGGGAGGGGCATTTTGTTAGGGAATGGGGTGGGGTGGGCAAATGCGAAATTTTTGTTTGGCGTTTATTGCACCGTTAGAGGTTTTGATCTTCTGACCTACAAATGAATAGATTTTTTTTTTCTGTTGTTGTTAAAAAAAAAAAATGTACATTTTAGCACACGCAATCAACACTTTTGTTTCATTAAATTTTACTAGGTTGGAATATTATATTTTTTTCTCTCTCATTTGATCTAGAAATCTAGTTAATGTTTTTTTTTTTTTAATAAAGAAATAAAGGTCGAATGTGAATTATTATTATTTTTTAACAAGTTTTAATTTTTTATCATTTTTTTTTTTTGTAAATTAAACTTTTAATAGGCGGGTTATTTAATTAATGATAATTTAAGCGATTGTTTTGGTTCTATCGTAGTTATTTATTTAATTTTTTTAAAAAAATGAATGGTGTAGTTTATGGTAGTTAAGGGATAAGGATTTTATTGTTATTATTCTTGCTTTATTTTATTTACGTAGAGGACTCCTCCAAAAAAATCCGAGCCTGGATTGTACTACAGTAACGAATATAAAATTGAATTTACAAAAATATTTTCAGTAAAAGTTTTGTTAGTACTTTTTAACGATAATATTTTATTACAGTATTCAAATTTTTAATGTAAGTTTGTTGCATTAAAAGAAAACCCTACGTTACAACCTCTCGATTTGCGCGAGCGATTTTTGGTAATGCAATAGAAAAACCTTTCAAAATTGGCGTAAAAATATAATATAATAGTGAAATTTCAAAAAGTCTATATTTATTTTTAAAATAAAGATCTTTAATTAATTATTGTGATTATCAAAGGTGTATAAATTAAAAGAATTAAGCAAAACAAAAATGTTGATTTACCAGTTTAATAGGAAAAAGTAATCGCAGCGCATAATCGATGATTTAATAAAAAAAAAAAAAAGTAATGCAATTTATTAAAGCGAAAAATATTGATCAATTTTCGCGGATTTGAAAAATCGATTCGCGTAAAATAAAATAGAAAAAAAAAAATAAAATTAAAGATGGGGGGGGAGGATACCGAAAATCAATTCGTAATTTGCGCACCGGTATGATGTATATCCGCAAACGGAAATTTGTCTTAAGTCGATTTTGAACGGCTCGACGAATGCACAAGATAGTTCTTAACTTAATTTCAAAACTAGCTACTTTATTATCAACGGTATATCCGTAGATTACGCTAAAAAAAAATAAATGACGTTTGTATACATAGCGGAACATTGCTCCGACTGTAATTTTCTTTTCCTCAAAAAACTCAAAAGTACCGGTAACATAATTTAGCGCTTTGCGGTAAATCGACAGAGTTTGAAAATGAAATTTAAGAATAAATGTTTTGTTTAAAAGCACGTAAAGCGATACTACGTTGTATATAGTTTATAAAGTGAATTAATACTACAAAAAAAAACCAAGTACAGTACATAGAAAAAAAGGTGTCTGGATGAGCGGCGAATATAATAGCCTAATGCGCGCGTAGAGTGTTTGTTTATGGAGATGGAGAGTACGGTGGTGGCGGCGTCGAATACGTAAAATTGTTTTATCTTTTTGAAGAGGACGATTACGGTGTATGTTGCGTCGAGGTGTTACGTTACGCTAGTAGGAGGATGGGGTGTGGTTAGCCGAGATGGCCGTAGAGAATGAGATAGGATTAAGCCCCGCGTCTCCGCCTCTATTTACGCCTCGTTGCATTGAAACAGTGGCTCAGGAGGCGGAGCTAAGGTGCTCAAACCTTAGCTAAATGTTGATGTTACGTCATGCATGGTGTTTGTGGGTGGGGGTGAGTGAGTTTGGGGTGGTACCACCCTCTCAAACCCTTTCTATTCACAATGTTTGCCAATTTACAAGACGCGTTTTTTTTTTTTTTTTGGTTTGCTTCTTCCTTCGCTTTTCGCCAGACGTCGCGCGGTTGATGCAAAACGCAGATTGAAAGCAATAGCTGATCGATGTAAATAGAAAAGTTGAGCGAGGCGAATACCGCAGTTTTACGCTTCGATTCTTCGCCTTTCAACTCTTTTTTGTTGTTGTTTTTCTTTTTTTCAAAGTTTTATGAAAAGATTTTTCCGGAAAAAGATGATGAACATCTTTTATCGCTCGATGTTCATTATTTTCAATTATTATTTTAGAAAAATAAATGTTAAAGAAAAGCGTGTTATTGAATATGGGGAACGAAGCTTAAAATGTCATTTCGTAAGCTTTTTATCAGTTCTAATTAGGTCAGATGTCAAAAAGGGAGGAATTTTTTTTTTTTTTTTTGGAGATAGTCGGGCGTATTGCGGTGCGAATAAATTCTTGTTATTCAAAAAAAAAAAAAATGATTCTTTTAACATCTTATTTTTGTTGACATATTATGAGAAGCTCCCAGTTACAAATCGGTGTAAGTACAGATTTTTTTTTACTGTATATGGACGAGACATTGAGATTTTATTTTATTTGTTTTGGTTTTTGTAAATAAAAACTCTTTGATGTTTTACCATCTTCTGGTACAATAACAAACGTCGAGGATGTTTTTTTTTTCTGTCTGTTTCGTCCATCAACAATATTAATAATTCAATTAGAGGGAGAGATGTACGATTACCTTAACTGCATGCGGTCGTCCGATATCTTCAAACCACTTTCCGAATGTCCCCTTCCTGTTTAATAAAAAATAACGCATCCGAAGTAGCGATTATTTTATTTATTCACTGAATAAATTAATATAATAAAATTTTGATATACAGAACAAAAATAATGAAATTGGTGTGTTTTTTATTTTTAAAAAACAAAAATAAATGAAAAAGTTTGATGTTTTAGCAAATTTTTTTTTAAAAACCGGAAATGTCAATGTTTTTGTAGCAAACAAACATTTGTAATCAAATCTGGGGAAAAAATTTTGCTTTATTTTTATTTATTTATTTATTTTTTTTTTTGAGTTACTTGAAGAGAATAACTTGTCAGATGAACGTTGGTATAACGAAATTGATAAAAATGAGAAATGATTTTTATCAAATTTGTTAACGCGTAAGATATTAAAAAAAAATAATATTAATAATTGACAGAAAATTCCAAAAAAAAATAATAAGCTAAATAAATTTTTAAAGTCTCATTTTTTAAAATCACGGAATCCTTTTGGATTCTTGGATTCTTTGGAGCTTGGTATTTATTAGGGAAAGCTACTCACCGAAAGAGACCCTACTTTTATTAACAGTTCTGGAACCTTAGAAGTAGAACCAAGTACATTTCTTCGGTCATAACTTTTAAATGATAACCCATCCTGCCCTAAAGGCGATACATATTTTAATTGGATTTTCAAATGAGGATTTGGGTCCAAAAGGTCTTTTTGGTCTCAAAAATTCAAAGAACTAAAACTTTTGGCATCTAGTGACCGTAGACAACATTGAGAAAATGATAACCGATCAGCTGAAGTTCCAGAACTGTTATCAAGAGTCTGGGATTTTTCGGGGCTTAAAAAAATTACGTTGATTTATTCACCAATTGAGATCATTTTAAAATGAAAATTTTATTTTCCGGTATAAAAGTAAATTACCGGTATATCGAAATATAACGTTACGGTAAATCGATTCGTTTCTGGAACTTTTTGAACCCGTCATGCAGGGTGGAATATTTTCATGCATTGAGGTTGCCGCTTTGTTATTTTTGAAGCAGGTTTGGTAGGAATGGGGGGTGGGAGCGAAACGATATCTAATTAGCGGAAAATTAATTAAGATGTAATTGGTAAAGGAAATTAATATTCAATTAGCGTTTCGAATAGAATTACTCGTGTAAATGACGGAGGAAAATGGGGTTTTTTTTCTTCTTCTTCTTCCTGTCTTTCGGAATATTTTTCTAGATTCGATTGAGAAAAATGTTGGCTTTTCTTAACGGGGAAACATTTATATTGTTTATAGCCTCACACGCGGCAAAATGAAAAACATTAGCGGATAAGCTGACGTATCATTTTTATTTCGATGAGCAGGAGGAGGAATGATGGAGGAGTGAAACCAATTTTTTTTTTGTGTGTACAAATCAGCTGTGTGTAGCGCAACTGAGCAAATCGGAGCACCGAATTTTTACGTCATTTTCATGTAATGATACATTTTTTCTCTCCTCCTCCGCTCGTGACGAGCGGACACGTTCTTTCTAGATGAAATCACGCGTCACTATAATTTTCTAAAAACTTTATTTATTTTATTTTTTGAAATAAAAATGGGATAATTGTAAGTCGGTAAAGTGCGGTTTTTTAAAGGCGTACGGTGGCGCATGACTGTATGTACTTACGGTGGCTCGGGTTTAACGATTGCCAACCACGCGATCGCCTATTTGCACCTCCGCCCTACAAAATAAGTGAACACACGTGTGTTGTGTATGTTGCACGTCTTTCACTATGCGTGCGCTGCAAAATAATAATAAACAAAAAAAAAAAAAGTATAATGTATAAACCTCTTTAACACGTAGCTCGATCGTCGATACTTGTACCATCGACGCCATTACCAACAACCGCTTGTTATTTAGCGTTCGACGCAGGCGCCATCGCTTCCAAGCACGTGTTGCCATCGGGGCGGCACCGAACAACTAACATTATTATTTAATGTTACTATCTCCAAATTATTATTATTTTTTTTTGAGAGGTTTATAAGTGATTAATAATAGCTAAGGCGTTTTTGCATTTGAAGCTAATTTAATTAATGCAGTTTAATTCTTCCTCGTTTAACGCGGTTCTTTAAAAATCCGCGGATCTCGAGATCATAATATTGGGCGAATTAATTTTTTTAAGCAATTAATTTTAATGCACAATTTTTAATTTTTATTCGAATGTATACCGGGGATGAATATATTTTTTTTTGCAATGTTTGATTCGATCAGTTGAGTTTATACAGATTGACGTATTTTTATTAAGTTAATTTTAAATTTCGAGATTAAAAAAGAGTAAGAAAAAAAATATTCTAATTACGGTAACTAGTTGTTCGACATTTTGTATGTTAAAAAAAAGATAATTCTTGAAGAGCTCCAATTTTTCACGTTTGGAGCTAAAGGGTGTACCTTATAGATCAAAATGTTGGAATGTCAAAATTTGGATTTACGAGAAAATTTCTTAAAATTCGAAATAGAAATTTGAGTTTAACAAATTTAGAGTTCTATCTGCGCAACAATTGGGCATTTGAACTTTAAAAATAGAACTTTTTTTAAACCAAATTTGGGGCACAAAAAAACAAGATTTCAACGTTTACTCTGCTTTATACAAACCAAATCTTTACACAAAAATGTATATTACCGTAATTCACACGTTAAAACTGTACCGTACATGGCAAAGAAGTAGGAAAAACAAATTAATTTCTCTCAAGTTGAACGATGATTTCTTATTTATTTTGATAAAAATGGAATTGTGTGCGCGCCTATTGCTCGTCAATAATTTTTCAAAAAGTTGTACAGTAGATAGTTGCGCTAGCGTGCGTTTGTGGATTTGGAGCAGGCCTGCGTATAGCGTTGTTTCGTAGCGATGGAGCTGCGAGAGCATACGTTGGCGGTAGACGCGACCTATTTCGTCACACGCCGTTGCACGTACCGTACGTACCTAGCTCAACGGTGTTTGTTGGAAAGGGAGTGAATGAGAGTGTGTGGTAGAGCGGCTCCCACCACCAAGGTGAATCCGCTGATGAGTTGCGAGGAAAAAGAGAGAGAGAGCCAACCTATCCCATTCAGGTGTCGGATGTAGACGGTGATGGATGGTCACACACGCTTCTCTACTCTCTCTCCCACCTAACAATATATACCAAACGGCGCATAGTCCTACTTGACTTTGCGGTTTTAATCGCTTGACATTTCAACTTTTTTTTCGTCATCTTCTTTTTTTACAAATGTCGCGACTTTTTCTTCGAAACGGATATTCGAGATTTGTGACGTGAACTGGTGAGGTGACCTCCGGAGCCAGAGTGCGGGTTTTATGCGGATTGTGCGTTGATCATGTGACAGTCGTGCATTTTTGATGCGGTGCTTGATCTCTCTCTCTCTCTCCGATTTCGCTCTCACTCATCCTACACGATATATGTATAATACACGGAGAGATGGATTTGAATTCGGGATTGCGAACCAAAGTCATCGATAGCCGAAGAAATAAATAAATAAAAGCAGAGAAGAAAAAAAAATAGGAATAAATAATAGAAAGAGATTTTTGTGAGGAATTTATTCTGGAAACTTCATTTTATTCTCTCCACTATTTCAAATCGCTCTTTTAATATAAAATAATATATTTATATACATATTTATTTTATTTTATATTATTTTTTTTTTCTATAAGATTGGTGGGATTAGTTAGAAAATCTCCGAGATTAGATTTGTGTCATTTTTTTTTTTAAAAAGAAAAATTATTTTATTTCTTACGACGCTTTGGGAAAAAAAAAAAGTTTTTTGATATTTATTTATTTATTTTTTTTTGAATATTTTTGAATATAGTTTAAGGAAAGTAGTAGAAGATCTATCGTTACTTAATCAACTCACGAAAATCTACTTAACGGAATTACTCGGCTAATTCTCTCGCATTTCACATTTTTATTTGCGCGACCGGGAAAGATTTATTTTATTTTTTTTTTTAATTTCGAATAAATATTCAAAGATTTTTTTTTTTTTTTTGGAAGGGAAATATACGTGAGATATGTGACAGAAAATAAAAGGGAGAGAAAAAAAAAATGTGTTTGGTGATTCGCTTAAATGGTTTGTTGTGTGTTGACGGCGTTTCGGTTTGTTAACGTCGGTTGACAGAAGATGATGGGAAAGAGAATGATGATGATGATAAGAACGGCGGCGAAGAAGACGGTAACGGCGAAGGTTTCGGTGACTACGAATGACGGTGGAGGTGAATCGACGATTAACGCACGTTTTGTAAATCAAAAGTATTGTTGACGTATTTTTTTTTCGTCTTCTATCCCGACATCATTTGTTGTTTATTCTCGGGTTGACGAGCGGACTTGTTTATTGTTGATATCTATTTTTTTTTCTACTACTACTTCTTTTTTTTATCATTATTATCATTAACCGAGATTCTCCTAGACGAGAAGTGAGGGGGGGAGGAAAAAAAAAAGAATAGAATTGGGAGAAAGGAAATTATTTTGTGACTTATCTGCGGGTGTTGCGGGACGAGGTGATGAATGTGTCGCGCGCAGAGGAGAGATAATAGCGGCGCGGGAGATATAGAACGTGTAACTCGCGAGATGCTTTGACGTTGACGTGGAATCGCGTATCCTAGTTGTGATGACGTTAGATATTATATTTTTCAATTAAACAGAAGATTATACGAATGGATAACAATATAATTCTCTTCGGAGAATATTTTTGACTTTTTTTTCTATTTTGGTCGCAGGCTTGTATATTTTTCCTTTTTTTTTACCTTCCATTTTTCCTCCATGCTTTTAGGTTCGACCGTTGAAAGCCCATGTTGTTGTTGTTGTTGCGAACGACATCCCGGCTTGAAGGCACTATGTGGGCATTTCGAAGGCCTCTCCTTATTCTCATGCTCGTCATGGGATCTTGCACTTTTTCTACTTTGGCTGAAGGTAAGCAAAGATCAGTTTTATTATTATTTTTATTAATAATTTCATTATCTCGGACATCACGGAATACTCCCATTTTATTTATGTTTTGATTAATATTATTGTTATTTTACCATTACACTGCGTGTGTTTGTTTTTTTTTTTCCCTTCTTCTTCGCTGATTTATGTTTTCTATGCATTTACTAAGCACGGAATTCGGTTGCTGCAACGGAATGGTCGCGTAACGTAATTATTTTGAGTTAATTCTATCAGATTTCTCGTCCTCCCAATTATTATTGAGCCAGAATAAACAGCGTAATTATTATCCAAGGTACCATGAATTTTGTTACTAAGGTATAAAAGTGTGTCGAAACTAGCTTTAAGACTAAAATATTGTAAAATTGATTTTTTATTTGTCGGAAATAATAGTAAAATGAAGAATCTTTTAAACGATTTGATTCGTTTTAGTCGATTTTTTTTTTTTTTTGGTTTACGAATAATGGTTGTTGGTATGAATTAAATCGATTATTGGATTTACATTCACGCCAAATAATCGTAAACTGCGAATGAAAACCGTTTTATAACCTGGATTTATTAATGTTTTAACTGTGCGGTTTATTTTTATAGAATGTGTACAATATCTTCAGAAAATTATTCAAAAATAATCGATACCGGTAGATAATTTTATTTAGGTTATTTATTTTTCACAAATAAACAAAATTTGTTTGAACCGGATATTGTTATTACCGGTAATAATTATGATTTTAACTAAAAGCAATTTTACTGTAATTATATTTGCTATTTATAAACAAAAATCATAATTGGAAATGTTCGACATTTTTTTAAAAACAATTTTTTAGGTAAATGTTTCCATTTTATTGACAACTTAAAATAATTATGAAACGTTACACTACCATTGTTGATTTTTTTTTAATTATCTATTTTATTTAAACGCGTCATTTTAACTTATTAATTATTGCGAGATACGCTTTTTTTTTTAATTTTTTTGTTTTAATGGACTTGGTTGAAATGACGCTCGTTTCATTTCAACCAACTCTTTTTTTTTTTTTTCTTCGTTTGTTATTTTTATTAATGAGTTAATCGAACTGGCTTGATGTGTGACAAAACTCTTTTATTTATTTATTTGCTGAGTAATGTACGCGTACACATTTTTATGCCGAAATATTTTTGCCGTGTGTATTTTTTCGGGAGAATTTTTGTTGTTGTTGTCGGTGGTGTGCACTCGTCTTCATCATCTTAATCTTATTTTTCATCATCAACGACTTGCATTTGTTTACATTTGTACTCGATTTCATTTATCTTATTTTCACTCTATTTCCTTCCATCTTTTATTTTCTCTTCTTCTTCTTCTCTGTTTTTCCCTCCTCCTCCCTGTCTTATTTCTTCTCACTGTTTCGGTTTCAATTTTTTTCACATTTGAGTCGATCGATTTGCGCTCCCATGGCGTCATCGTTCTTCTGTTTTTACCAAAACTTTTTTTTTTTATTATTATTTTTTTTTTTACACACTGCCAAAATAAAATACAACATAATAACTTGCAAATACACTCAAGCTTCTTTTTTTTTTTTTTTTTGATTTTGTTTTTGCAACTCTTTCTATTCCACGTACAAACACGGTTTGCTATCCATTCGTTTGCATTCGTGCTTTTCATTTTTATATATCAAAAAAAAAAAGTTTTTTTTTTCTTCTCACTCCGATTTTTTTCGTCTTTTAGAATGTTTGCTTTTACTTCCCCAAAAAAATAAAATCTAAAGCTGAAAAATGAATGTTTTTTGAAAATAAGCGAGTAAATAAATTTATATTTACCGAGATTTTAAGATTTTTGCTTTCTACGTATACATTACCTGTATATATTTTTTGTTATGAATAGAAATTTTTGCGAATAATTTACCAGAAAAATATTTATTCCTTTTTAATGTTAATTTTTATTTAATTAATGCCGGTTTCGTATATTTCAAATAATTAATTTGTTTTTGCTATTCGGGATAAACAAATATTTTTGCCGAAAATAACGTAATTGCAGGTTAAAGTTACAGAATTTGTTTACATTTTTTTAAAAGAAAATTTAGAACTTCGATTTGAGAATTAGCAGGTTTGCTTAATTTATATTTAAACAATATTCGAGTAAAACTTCTTTATAGCTAGCATTAAAGGTGATGGGGGGTGATAAGTCAGTTGTATCGAAAAATGGATTAAACTAAAAAAAAAAAAAAAAAAATACTCGATATTGATGGAAAATTTCATAAATAATGAAACAAGTCGATATTATATGCTTACAATTGCTTTTTATAAATTATTAAATAGTTTTTTGAACACTTATTATTTCTTTTTTTTTTTTTTTTTTGACCAAGTAAAAATTTACTACGAGTTTCGGCGAGTTTTTTTTTTCAAACATGGTGCCTTAAGTAAATTCCAGTACAAATAAATATGGGCGCAACGGCAAAGGTACAATTTAAACAAAAAGCGCGGTTAAGTTCAATAAATTGGACTCTTTCGTAAACGCAAACAACCGATGAAAATAAAGCAAATTACTGTAATTCATAAATTCGGAAAGCTCACAAACGCCGTTATTACGGTAGTTGCGCGTCACAATACAATGTCCACCTAGTCCTAAATTGCATGTTTACGAATCTTAATTCCGTTGCAACAGCAACTTTAAATTTCAATATTTACGTTTCATTGTACAGTACTAAAATGTATTTTCAAACAACCTAGACTATACGCTCTCACATATCGACGAGCCAATTATTATTTTATTTTTAGCAATATTGAGTTTTTAGACTATTCTTTATTAAAAGTTATACTCTGACATGTTTTCTGGCATCATTTTTGCTAATAAAAACCGACATTTTAAAGTTGTCGAAAAAGTAACAACAGTAGTGAAAACCTTAATTTCACTAATAACTCGTAGCAGACCTCATAAATACCGTAATTTATAATATTTAAAATTATAGTTTGAGTCGAATTTGACGTTTTTTGAATAAATATTAATAAATAGTCCTTGAAATTTGTCAAAAGAAATAATAAAATACAGTAATTGGTTTTTCCTTTCATAAGTTTTTTTTTTTTAAAGTTTTAAACGAAATTTTTTTTACTATTAAAAAAAAAAGAGGAAATAAAGAAAGAAATATTTAATATTATATTTTGTTTCTAAATCGATAAACAGAACAAATTGCGCCAGGAGTGTAGAAAGGGGTAAGGTTGTGCACGACGGGCACGTATGTTTTCAAGGGGTCGCTTTGTGTGTTTTGCGGGGAAGTTCACCTGCGTGGTGTTTGCTCTGCGCCGCACGGGGTACTAACATTAGGAGGCAAACGTTTTTTTCCCCCTTTCCCCTATTTTTTTTTTTATATACTGAGTATATAGAAAAAAAAAAAAAATGACGTCATACAATTGTTGTTGCGCGCGCTTTTCTCGTTCTCCAGTCGGTCGTACCGTTCATCACTCATTCTTTTTTCTCCACCATCATTCAGTCTCTCCATATTCTCTCTTTTTTTTTTTTACGACGTCCTCCGAGACCCGACGATGGTTGTCCCCGAACGTACGCCATTTACCTGGCCAAACCGACGCTGCTTAGATCTTCGATTATGCTCGTCTGCGGAATAAAAAGAATGTTTATAGGCGAAGGGGATCGTAAATTTTAATTTCGTAACCGCGAGGCTAAGTATGTCCGAGGCTAAATAATGCTCATTCGATAGGAGCCGGAATGTTTGTGCCCGAACCCGTTCTTCGTAATAATCAATTTTTTTTTATTTTTTTTTTTTATCGATTTTGCTTAAAATATTCCGAGAATATGAAAAAAGATAATTATGAAGGTTTAATAAGTGGAGAAGGGGTTTTTAGCATAAGTTTTAATTAAATTTTTTGGCGTCGAAGGAAAAGAAGAAGGGGAAAACCGCGAACGGATTTTCAGGAAACGAACGCAAAAATTCTATAATATGTATGCAACTGTTTTGATTATGAATGCAATATTTCGCTATTGATATTTTCCAAGTTGCGGTGCGTAGTATTTTATTTTAATATTTATTTATTTTTTTTTGCCAGTTCTGAATTCGAATAAAGGATAAAAATTGAGTTTACATTTATTAATTGCGAAAAATAAGCACAAATTATGCGGGTTAAACACCAATTATTTATTTATTTGATTGGTGGAAAAATAAAATCGAATGCGTAGATAGGAAATTTCGTTCTCTCGATAACTGTTTAATTGCATATAAAGGTACCGAAACTTCGCTTTGCGTCATTTCTCTATTGCACCATTGTCCAAGTACTAGCACACCCCCGAATAGCATCATTGCTTTTGCATCAATGTTATCGTCAGATTCATCTATTTACCTTGCATTTTAAAGGTTTGAACGAGGTTGTTAAAACCAAGTTATCGAGTGGAAAAAGAAAATTTTCTGCTAGAAGTGCATAAATGCGAAAATGTCATTCGATTTGCACCATTACGTGCGAAGGCGCAAAGCGAAGTCTGCATTGAAGAGTGTGGGTCCTAAATGAAGCTTTTCCGCGTGTCCAATCAGCGAAGTACACGATATAAAAGCCTCGCCCATAGATTATTTTTAAAATGTGGTCAATTCTCGGGTTCTCTTTCGATTTCTTTTCTGACGGAAGAAAACGCGCTTGTTATTAAGGCCAAGCGCTAGACTCTTCATTGATCAAGCTTCCCTCCAACCTCTCCCACCCTAACCCCTCCCTGGTCGACGTGGTGAGTAAACAATGGCAGAATATACGAGTCCAATAAGATGAAAAATGTGACCGACTTTTTGACTTTTTCTTTCGACTCGGCATTCTTCGTCGTCATAAACACGTTTCTTCGATTAAATTCCTCTCTGGCCGTAAATCGTCATCCCACTCAACAGTTGCCTCCCCCCCCCAAGCCTCTCCATACGTCACGCCAACCCACAAATGTATACACACAGTGTAATTGAGATCCCCCTTCCGAAAAAAAAAAAAAAAATTGGAGAAAGAAAACGTCTCAGTCGTATTTTTCATAACATATTTTATTTGATTTTGTAGTGAGTGTCGTCTCGTTGGTTGCGGTCACGATCCTTTTTTTTTTCCTTCTTCCATTATTATTTGTGGCTTTGCTTTTCGTCTCGTAATCTAAAACTGCTTCAATGATTCAACACCATAACCAACCGACCGCTGCCTATATTTTTACATGAAATTTTTTTATTTTATTTTATTTTTTTTACCCATTTTTTTTTTTTTTCTTTTACATTTTTTCTTTTTTTATTTTTTGCAAGTGAAATCGGGGAAAATTGCTTCTTTTCTTTTGTTACGAAAGCTTAGAGAAGTGCGAATGCGCTTTTTTTCTTCCCTTCCGTTCTTCAACGGATGCGGAGGTGTATAATGTTTGTATACATTCGCCAGCTTTAGCACGTGTTAAAATATGTTGGGTGAGTGAGTGAGGAGGAGGAGGAGGAAGTGAAGATGCCATATCTTCTTTCCGCGAAGATTGTCGTCAAACTGACTACAGATTTTTCTGGCGTTATTTTTATTCGATTTTTCTATGTGTTGCGTGTTTTTTTTTTTTTTTACTATTCTTTTTCTTCTCTTGCGCGTCAATGTCGACCGAATGGCGTTCAATACACTTGGATACATATTTAAAGATGGAGATAGAGAGACTTAAAGATTGAGACGGCAACGGGCTGCTCCTATCTCCAGCTGACTCTTCGTCTGCCTGGTTGAACGAATGCTCAAGCGTATAAAAAGCATGCGTGTTATTCTATTCAATGAAAGAAGAAGAAGAAAAAATGATATACTGTACTGTAC
The DNA here is from genome assembly GCA_034692225.1 of Polydesmus complanatus. Classification (NCBI taxonomy): domain Eukaryota; kingdom Metazoa; phylum Arthropoda; class Diplopoda; order Polydesmida; family Polydesmidae; genus Polydesmus; species Polydesmus complanatus. Next base: position 18,776 of record JAQGAZ010000877.1, read on the forward strand.
ATGGAGCGTGTAGGACGTTGTAGTTCATACGAGTATGTTTGTGTACGTAACAATCTCGATTCTTGGCTTTTTTTATTTTAATAAAAGAAAATAAAAGTAGCCTAAAGCACGTTAGATTGACTATTTTTTGGGGAATAAAATATTTTAATATTTTTTTTAAAATAATTTATTTTAATATTTACATTAAGTTTTAAAAAAACGCTTTGTCAATGTTTTTAAAATTTTGATTTAAAATTAGATTTTGTTTTAAAAATTCTTTATTGAATGCATTTTTTTTTACTTTTAAATCGTAAATAGGAAAAATAATACAGCATTGAAAATTTTATTTTGCATTTTCATAGTTATTAATTTTCTGCACTGATAAAAACCCAACAAAATTTACTAATACCGGTATTTGAAATAGAAAACGAAATTGTATTACATGTACCGATGTTATATTATTGCTCATATTTAGTAAAATTAATTGGTTTTTTTTTTATAAAAAAAATTATTGCGATAGAAATTGTGGTTAATGGATGGAAAAATAATGTGTAAAGATGTTAAGAAATTTTTTGATCGGATTTCGTGAACTGATCTCGAGATAAGACCTAAGGTTTTGCGTTGAGTTTCGTAAAAAAAAAAAACTCCAAAAATGATTTAAAAAAATTGAGCGGAAAATCGTTTAAAAGTGAGGTTTAAAATTGAGCAATGTTTCATAGTGAGTGGAAAAATTGTTAATAATTATTAAGAAAAATGAAAAATAAAAAGTTTAAAATTAAGTTTTAAAAAAATGAAATACATCCGAGAAAGGACAAAAATTAATGGGAGTTTATTTTATTTTTGATCCGCTTTTACAAAAAAAGATTCATAAAAATGTTTTTCGAGGTAGAAAATTGAATTGGGCGATGTTTCATTTTGATATTAATAACGACCCAATTTTTCTCAGTTTTCTCCCTTTTATAGTATAATAATATTATATAAATATTTTTTTTTATTTTAAATTAACCTACTGCTGTTTTAGCTTTTTCGGCTATAATATAATAATATACACCGGATATACTACGTACTATATGAATGAAAAATATAACGGATTTTTTTTTATATGTTTCTACGGTTCGCATACTTTTATTTCAATCTTTTTTCTCTATATATACAATAATATACAGTCTATATATTTTTTATTATTTAACTCTTTTCTTCCGTCTTCTTCTTCTTCACTCAACTTTCTCGCTCACGTTGATTTTCTTAACGGAACTTTTGCTACGATATGTCTCCTCCGCTCGCTCCGATCACAATCTTATCAAATCTGATCCAATTCTTTAGTTGTTTTCGCTCATCTTTTTTTTCTATTTTTTTTTTTCTTTCTATATTTCGCTTCTTTTCTTCTTTGCACTTTCCCGCGCATCTTTGAGCGCGTTTTTATTATTTTTCCGCGCCACCCCCGCCGCCTGTTACCGTTCGGATGTGGGAGGAAGAGAGAGAGAGAAGGAATTTCACCGTTAAAAAAAACTCTGTTCTTCGCTACAAAGATGTATTTTTTTCTTCTTCGTCTTTTATTTCGCAGCTTTGCTTCGACGTTTTTGCCGAGTGTATATCGAGAAATCGAATTTCCTCTGATCTTCTTTATTTCGTTTCTGTCACCGATAGGCTGCGCGCAAATCTACCGCGCATCCTGCGCACCTTGTCAAAACGAAAATGTTAAAAAAAAAAAAAAAATTATTATGGTTGGAGGTTTTTTTTTTATTTTATTAGTATTGTAATTTGGCGAGTGCGAGCGCAGCGACAGTTATTGCACTTCCGACGCTTAATTTTTAATGTCCGCCGCGCAGCAGCAGCAGCTCATTTTCTGTTTGCTTTTGGCGTTGGGAAAAGGCGTATCGTTAACAAACACTTTCTTAAACAAATTTCCTAATTACATTTTTATTCGGAAAATGACACGGACCGTCCATAAAGTATCATTTTTTTGAAGGGGGAGAGGGGGTTGCCTCGACGCTTTTCTTCTTGGCATTTATGACTTCCGTCGAGCTTATCGCGCGTGAAACTTGATATTTTTAATTCGATTAGTTTACATAACTAGCCCGAATGTAAGCTCATTAGATGACCAAAAATATTACCCGTTTTCTCGTCGGAATATTTCGGGGGGGGAGGGGGAGCATAATAATAATAATAATTAGAGAGAGAAGAGCTCGCGCGCGGTTCACTTCCTCTCTTTATGTCACTTCCCGTCTACTGAAAAGCGCTTCAGAACAGGCTTGATGACGCTAGTTCAAAATTGTTTAATTAAGCACGAATGTCAATGGATTCTCCGATCGAATAGCTTTGTATAGGCTAATTATCTAATAAAAATCATTTTTTGAAATTGAGATTTTTTAAATAAGGATAATAATTGGGGGAGGGCGGTTGAGTAGAAAATGATCCAGCAATACGGTATAACGACCCAGAATTAGATTGGAATATCAAATAACTGACTTTTAAAAGCTGGCGAATGGCGTTCAACTTATCGGCGATAAAATTTTCGACACAGAATTCCATCGAAAGGTTACAACCGTGTTTACAATTCGACACATTCGATGGAAGGAATTTTGGTGTATGACAGTAATAAATTCCAACTTTTTATTAGATTGACGTGGGATTAATCTAATAACATATGAGCTGAGCGAGGGTATCTTTGCCCATTTTCATTATTGGACCGCAAATTATACTGTAATATTATATTTCTGGATAACTCATTTTTTGTCGTTGGTTGGTCAGGTTTTTGCTGTCCCATCCCGACTGAAAATTCTAGGACAGAGGTTTTTGTTAAAAGATTTGCGTTGGATTATAAGCGTCTAATGCAATTAACTATTGATATTTCGCGTCAATTCGATTATATTATAATAAGCGAGTGAGTCGAGCAAGATACAAATGTGATTGATATATCCAAAGAACCCGCATTGGAGATTTTTAAAAGGTACCCCCTCTTCCATTTGAACCGATACGGAACAATGACACCATCAATTACAAGTACTCTATTTACAAACATATCAATGACACGCTGTGGACCGTAAATCATACTCATCTGAATTACTTTATGCCAAACCCTCTCTCTCTCTCCGGGTATAAATACTGATAATTTTGTGCTGGTTGTCTGGACGCGTGGAAAAAAAAACTTGCTGAACTGACATTTTTACGCTTGCCATTTCTCTGGACAAGCGATACATTGCGCTAGCATGTGTCCTGAGTAATGCCTAGCTGAATATTTGCTGAATTTGTAAGTTTTAGCAGTAAGCTAAGGCTGCGGCAATTATTAAAATTTAATACAGTTCTCCACTCGCGCGGAAAAGTCGTCTGGAGAAGCAGGCATTATTCAGCAATTTACTCCGAGGGGAAGTAAAACTGGCTCGAAAATGAAAATGTACTCGTATTAAATAGAAAAACAAATGAGATTTTTGACCCTGAGCAAGTTTAAAATATTATTAAATCGTTTTTGAACAAGAATGAATTATAAAATCAATGAATAAGTAAACTTTCAAACAAAAATTATTTATGTTGTAGTTAAAGCTAAACAATGGCGAAATAACAGCATTTTTTTACGTTTTATTGAAATTAATTTAGATATGGGAAAGGACCCATTATAATTTTATTGTGTTGTCCCATATAATACCCGCCCATCATATCTCAGGACGATCGAGACAGCGGGGAATGCAGACAATCTGAAATTATCATCGTTCGTGATCAAATGCGTTTCTTCTGCAGAAGGTTTCACTGCAATTTGTTAAGGAGACGAATGCTTTCTTTTACCGACGCAATAAATTTTAAGTTCTACCCATTAACTTTTTAATTAGTTTTATTTTTAATTAAATTTTGACGAGTCAACACATAATATATTTTTAGCCATTTTTTTTTACTATCAAGAATTATAAATTTTACTATAAATAAAGTTGCGCTTCTTTTTCGCATTTGGAATTAAATTTTGCCCCGAGACTTCATTAATAATGCGAGAAATTTTGATCAGCATCTTTATTTATTTACGGAGTTTTTTCTGCATTAATTTTAAGTAGACGACAGTCAGACGAATACATCAAAATTAATTGTTATTACAGGTAGACAATTGTTATTAAAGCAATTAATTGAAAGTTAGATTAAGAGGCACTCTCTTTAATACACGTACATGTAGTACAGTAGGAATAGTCAGCTGAAATAATTATTATGGGCGGACACTTATAATGTGAAAAATAGAGCGAAACGAAATGCAACTAGTACCGGTAGTAAACATTAACCATCGACTCATCATCATAGTTAATTTAATTAATCATAATTGTTAGTTGTTTTTTTGCTGGTGTATTTTGGCTTTTCTCTACGTACTGTAATATGCACGCACAGTAGTTAAAACACTGGGCTATGAGCTTATGACAAATTATATATTTACAATTAACCTTGTGTTTTATCATAAAAGCAAAATAAGTTAATTTTGTAAATAATTCGTTAGTTTACTTTTTTTTAAAAAAATATTTTTAATGGTATTAGCTGCAACAGAAATGATACGGAAAGGTTTTAACATGGAGTTTTGAGTTTACTCAAAGCAGCTGATTGCACAGTTGCCAGATCATTCTGGGTGCGTTTCGCCAGTAGGGACAAATAATATATTATTAATAAAAACATTTTATTATTTTAAAATTAGTTGATTATAATGATTATTATTTAATATTTATTGTAACTAAATACATAATAGCAAATTTTGTCTATTATTTGTAATTTTTATTTTTTTTAAAAAACAATTTTAAAATTTGAATAGGGGTTAACGGAGAGGCTGTTTGGCAGCATTGTTTACCTTCTCCTACCTTCTTCAACCTTCAACTTCTTCCTAATGCAAATGGCGGCTGGCGGTAAAATAGACGGCGTCTCGCGTTTTTAAGAATTATTATTTTAAATAATAGTTAATTACCGGTATTTGAATAATCGCGAAGTGACATTTTATCGCGTTGTGGTTAATTTAGTTAGTCGTTTCGATAGAATAATTGACAGCTTTTCAATATCGGCCGCTGCAAGTCAACAGTCAGGAGCAGGTAAAAATGATAATCCAATACTAGTAAACATTTTTTTTTTGTGTACATTTCAGAATCGTTTCCTCCCAACAAATGATGTTATGTAATCGATATTATCGTAATACTAATGAGACTGGAAGAAAGTTCAGGTATAAAGAGATCATTCGCTCAAGAATTACTCATTTTTTTAAATTATTAATGCAGTAAATGCTGTAGGTACAGTACCCTATATTAATGCAATACTGGCATCCATTTTTTTTCAAATACATGTTGTGCTTTGTTAACATTTATAATGTTCATTTCAGGGAAGATTTTCCGTGACTAAATCTGACGACAATATCGGTTACATAATATCATTTCAAATTGGAGAAGGTTCATGTTCAAAGAGGTTATTGGCTCCGCAATTATTTACTCAATTTTATAAATAATTAGGTAAATTAATACGGCATTGGTACTGTATGCATTTTTTCTGGGTACATTTGGTTATAAATATGAGTTTGTTTGGGCTTTGTAAGCAGGCATTTTTTATGTAAGCTACATTTCAGAGAAGTTTTTTCGTGATTCAACAATATCAGTTACACAAAATCATTTGAATTGAAGAGAGAATTGAGGTCTGAGGAGATCATTGGCTCGGGAATTATTTATTCATTTTTATAAATAACTAGGTAAATTAAAACGATTTACTGTACATATACAGCATTGGTACTGTATGCATTTTTTCTGGGTACATTTTGTTATAAATATGAGTTTGTTTGGGCTTTGTTAGCAGGCATTTTTTATGTAAGCTATATTTCAGAGAAGTTTTTCCGTGATTCAACAATATCGGTTACACAATCATTTGAATTGAAAAGAGAATTGAGGTCTAAAGAGATCATTGGCTCGGGAATTATTTATTCATTTTTATAAATAACTAGGTAAATTAAAACGGTGTACTGCTGCACCATGTATTACTATTAATATACATTTTCCCCCCACCGTTATAATTTTTTTAAAAATATATCGTTGGGGATTTGTTTACATTTTTATGTGGGTACATATCAGAGAGAAGTTTTGCCGCCATTGAATTTGACGACAATATCGGTTATCGATCAAATCATTATTTTGAATTGAAGAGAGTTAAGGTTTAAAGAAATCATTCGCCGAGGAATTATTTACTCAATTTATATACGGTAGATAATTAAGTAATTAATGAAGATTATTATTTTTTAAACGAAAGAGAAAGAAATAAGGGAAAAACAATTTTTTTCCTCTTCTGCAGTTTATTTTTTCTTTTAATCAGGGGGAGAGAATTTTTTGTTTTTATCATATTCGAATTTATTTTGGAAATGAATTCTTAAGAATATTTTCTTATGCATTCGTAGTAGATTAGATTTTCCGAGTAATATTTTTTTTCGTGTGTGTGTTTTGGTTGAGCCTGTTCTTTTCGTCTTAAGCTCTTCTCCTACTGTCGTTCGCGTGCCACTTCGATTTTACGTAACGTAAAGGGTTGTTTGGAAGAAAGCAGAGAAGACGACTAAAGGCGAAAGAAAGTGAGAGAGAGACGACGACGAATTAATAATTTATTTTCATTTTGGGGGTAAATACGCATTCAGGCAGGCAGTCGGGCGGGCGTTCTTCCTCGGAGACGGAACCATTCACTTTCATTCCCAGTTCGAACCGTCGTCTCTCAACGCGCTCGAAGTATATTCAAATGAGTTGGCGGGGAGGTGAACGGGTGGTGGTTGCTTATGAAAACTAAGAGAAAGATTATTATTAAACTCCATCTTCATTCATAGAAGACAGCGGAGGGGGAACAAGTTGCGAGAAGCAAAAACGAACTAAGCGCCTGGCGGATCGAAAGCACTTGTAAACAAGTTGTTTGGGGACATCGATAGACGTTTAGATTAAAATCTCGGCAATCATTTTTCTATCTACACCGCTTTTTTCGCTTCTTTTATTTATTTTCTTCTCTATTTTCTTTATCTTCACTTTATTTTTTTTTTGTTTGGTGGGGTTTTTGGAGTTGATGTTTAGCGATGATATTTGTTTACTCACTCGAATCCATTTTGGGTACTTGAGAAGAACGGTTTTGGAAGTTTTTAATTAAATTACTTTTGTTTAGGTTGCTTTTTTTTTATTAGCTATTTGACTTGAGGACCGATTTTTTCCGACTCGTGTATGTATGTATGTATGTGCACGGAGAAATAATAATAAAAAATAATAAAATAATACCACGGTACCAAAAAAAAAATGAAAGAGAGAAATAGTAAAATACTGGAAAAAAAATTTTTTTTCTTTTTCTTTTTGCTACGGTACTCAAAGATTATAATAAATTTATGCATGAGTTTCACATCCTTTTCTTCTTTTTTTTTATCTCGCGTATATACTGTATTTTTGAAATAATAATTTTTTTTTTTTGGAGGGTGTTTTAGATCGTTCTTAGACAGAGCGATGCAATTCGCTAAATGCGTTTTATACCGCGAAATATTCTTTTTTACGATTATCATTCGTAATTTTGATACATTTAGTAATTTGACTGAAGGCAAAGATCTGGAAACTCTTGCTTTTTTTTTTTCTTTTTCTTTCTTTCTTAAAGGTGAAAAAAGATATAATATAATTTTTTTTCTTTTCTTAAGGTTTAATATTTGACTTAAGTTTGAAAATTTAATGAGCGCGGGATGATTATTTTAAGCGATCTTATCCGTTCAAAGCTCTCGCCAAACATCCGGCAACATAAATTTGTTTTGCCTTTAACATTTCCTTTATTTAAGCACGGTCCAGACTGCTACAAAATGTGGCTATTAAATCTTCCAACCTTATCTTATCACTCAAATTTATGACCGTGATTAATTATTGCTGCGCCGATGTCACGAGAAGGGTCGCAATAATTTTTATTATTGTTTTTCTTTTTTAATGCGATAAATCTTACGTATTTTTTTAAAAGCCATTAGAAAGACTTTTAATATAGAAAATTAATAGACTGTAAAATTATTTCTTATTGGTCTTAAAAATCACCAAAAATCTCATGTTTTGATTGGTCATTTTTCAACGAGCAAAATATTTTTTTTTTCTTAAAAATTATTTCTTCCAATAATTTTTTTTTAAGGAAGTTTTGGTAAAATTATGTTAGTATACGAACAGACTTAATAAATTTGATCGGGTGATAATTAAAATGAGAGAGGGGATTTTTGGTTGCGCCGGCGTAAACGTGGGCGGCGGCAGCAGCGTCAATTTTTGTCCCTTAATAGACGTTTAAACGCTATAAAATTGTTGTTAAAGAATAACCTTTAACATTCAGCGTTATAAACTTGAAGTTTAACGCCGCGTAACGTCGGCGTTAATAGAATGAACTCAACCTTCCGCCTTAAAACCAAGTAAAGACTAGATTATATACCCATTTTTTTTTATTCTCTCTCTCACTCACTCACTCGCTCACTCTTTCTTCCCATTTCTCTCTCAAACTCGCTCGATTCTTTTCCATCTACACGTTCTTTTTCTCGCAACTCTTTCTCATATTAATTACGTCATCTGAAAAGTGGTTTTCTAAACGCGGAAGAGAGAGAAACACTCGACGCACGCGCGGAGAGAAAGGATAGGAAATCTAAGACGAAGGAAGAATGGAAATTGAGTGAGAGCGTAAAAAGGAACGCCAGAGAGAGAGAGAGCGAGAGATTGGATTGTCAAAATAAACAAAGTAATTGTTTTGATTAGGAAAGTTAATACCGAGGTACTCTACGTCAAAGCTAATAAGTTAATAACTTAATTGAATAAGAATTGAATTCGCCGGGTTTTACAATTTTTTTACGCTTATTTCCTATTTTTATTTTTATTATTTTCAATTTTATATTTGCGTACGTCACAGACGATGACTACGACGCTGTCTGGCGTTGTCTGTTTTCGATGCTTGCGGGACCGAGATTGATGCGGAGAATTGTGATGCGCGTTGACGAGACAAATTATTTGGAGTGCGCACTTCACTTTTTCCTCTCTCTTAGCATCGTTCTGCTTTTTTCTCTCTCAGCATCGTTTTACCATTCTCTCTTCTTTCTTTCTTTATTTTTTTTTACGTTTTGTCACACCACCTCTCATCTGGAATGAAGTCACGTGACTCATCGAATATACACGTGCATTACACAAATATTATATAAGTACATGTAGTTTGGATGAGTGAGAGAGAAGGGGGGTGAGTGGGATGGAAAGACAAAATTTTATTGTGTTTTCGATAAAAACTGAACAAATGAGATGGAGAAAATGCGAGTGTGTCACGCTACTCGACGTACGGATAGAAGGAAAAAAATAAATAAAGGAAAAACAAGCAAAAAGAGTTCTTCAAATAGACTTTTTTTTTTCTCTCTCTCTCTCTGTCTTTCTTCTTTCGGGTATATTATCGTCTGCTAGTGGTTTATGCTTGTTCCTTGGTGGATGAGTGCGGTAGAGATAAAGAATATAACACGACGACTTCTGATATTACAATAAGCGTAAAAGTGGTGTGGAGGAGTGGGGTGATGATGCGTCGTGTACATATATAAACTGTGTACATTGTCATCTAGGAACGAGAGAGAAAATCATTTCCCTCCGCCGCCACTTCTCGTCATGTCATCCGCTCTTACGTCAAGTTTGCTCCGTGTGGGTGTTTAGGGGCGGTAGGGAGGGGGGTGGATGGAAACGGAATACGGAAGGAGAGAGTTGGGTGTTGGATTTCATTAATAGTTTTTGGAGGGTTTTCTTTTTGCCTACGGTTGTTTTCCGGTGTATTTAGGCTAGCAGCGCTGTAGATTTTTAATAAGGTTTATCGGTTGATGTTTGCTTGTTGTTGTTGTTTTTTTTTTTTTTTTTTGGCGTTTTTCTTTCATTTGATATGATACTGAGGAGAAAAAGATTTTTTTTTTTTGTCAGTTAGTGTTGAAAGTTTTTCTTAAGAGTGGCAGAAGCCTTAGTTAGCCGGGGGCGTTGTTATTTGGGGTGTCGTAGAAACAGGAAGTCCTTCCACTTTGAAAAGAACTTAATTCGGACTGAAGGAAATCGATTTTTAACTTTTGTTGTAAAAAAAAAGAAAAAAAAGGGAAAGAAAAATAGATCAAATTTTTTTCTTCTCTTTTTCACTTTTTTTTTTTTAATATTGTATACGTTTATTTGATTTTTTTTTTTTTAAGAGTTGTTTTTGTTTCGAGTCTATCAGAACGATTTCAAAAATATATACTGTAACTTGTATACACGTAGAATGTAGATGTTACTATACACCTTCCTTCTGTTATTTTTTTTTTTTTTTTTAAAAAACACTACTTCAGCACAGCTAAAAAGTTGGGCCTTTTAAAAGAGAAACCCATTAAGTTTTTCTAAAAATATAATAAAAGGAATTGAAATTCAAAAAATGACGATTTCCTATAAATAAAATGTTCCGTGATAAAAATTTGGAAGTTGTTTACATGTACAATAGTAACATTTGAGACACCCTGTAAATAATTATATTTTTTTCTGGTTCGTTTCAAGCTTTTTTTGTTTTGACGGTTTTTTTTTACATTAAGTTGTCGGTATTGGTTAAAAAGCGGATGTAATTAACGACCGATATCGTTTATTTTTTTTATTTATATTATTATTTTTTTTATAATTAATAAATTATCCGTTGTTAAGGTGTCTTTCATCAACAGAAATATATGTACGGGTTGGGTTGGATATCGAAAGTAGATTTTTTGTTTTCGAAATTATTGTCTCGAGAACGAAATCATTTATTAATGATTTTTTTTTTTAAACTAAATATTTAATATATTTTTTTTCTTTGATTTTTAATATTTAATTCGTTGCTTTTTTTTTTTTTTATTAACGCCGCCTTTGAGCATTAGAAATACAGTAAGGTTAGATATTACGCTAGGGGCGCGGAATAAGTTTTGCGAAGACCCCGTGTACACTTTGCGCCATGGTCGATTGGAAAATCGTAAAGAGAATAATAATTATTGAACACGTGCTCTCTTGTGATTATGCTATTTGCACGGCCTGTTTGCAGTTTTTGTTTGCGGATTTCAGTATTAAATTTTTTTTTTTTTTTTTGGCTTTAAAATCTCAAAAGAGGATTTTCTTTTAAATCTTGTTGGGGGAAGTTTAATCTCGTTTTAGTCGACGTTTAAATCAAAAATCCAGTGGTTTTATTTCGATTTAGAAATCCGGTCTAAAAGGAAATGTACAGTGTAGGCCTACCATAATAATTTTAAGTTGGCTGACGTTTAACCCAACTAAAATGTTGTTTACACTACGGTACGCTACAATAAATCCTTCCTCCTCCCGTAAATTATATGCATGTACCGGTATCCACATTTTTCTTTCCCAACGTGGGGAAACTGCTTTTCTTATCTCATTCTTATTTATTTCTTTACAAAATTATTTACTACTAATGACGTATGGACGCGGGGAAACTTTTTTTTTTCTCTCTCTCTCTTCCGCAAAAATATTTTCTCCGTTCCCAAAGTTTAGCACCCTTTTAAAGTTGCTGGAGGTGGGTTGAAATATCACGCTGGAAAGTGGAACGTATTACGGAAACTATAAGAAGTTGCGTGAGAGAGATGGAGAGAGTGGGTTGAATAAGTAGCGAGGGTTTTGTACAACCATTCGCTGTGTTGTTCCCCGAAAGCGGCAAATCAACGCACATCAAAGTGGACAAAAGTTTTAATTTCCATCGTTTGCTCCCATTGTTATTCGTCTAAAGTTAATTGGTAGAAGCTTCGAGTTGGTTTTTTTTTTTTAAATAAAAAAATTAAATAAAAAAAAAAAGGAGCAAAAATTAATGTAAAAAACACCAGAAGAAAATTGAAGGACTTTCAGCAATAAAGCAATTTTTAACACAAATGTTTACCTCAAAAAAGCATTTTTAACACATCCATTTAAATGTTCAACCTGCTTTATAGAAAGGACATTTTTAATTACCTACAAATTTATCTTAATTGAAAAATTATTTTTTGAAACTGGTTATTTTGTTAAAATTTACGAAAAAGGAGTTATGCGGTTGTCGCTGCAAGCAAGCCCTTCAAATATTATATTGGACTTTAACGGTTTTTTTTTTTATTTTTATACGAAATCCTGCTTTATGTAAAATCAGGAGTTAAATGACTAGCTGGTATTAAATGAACGTCGAATTCTTAAAATATTTAAGCGGACCTAATCTATAACGTCCACTTTGATGTGTGTTGATTTACCGCCGCGTTCACATCGGGAACTTGAAACGAACAGCTAGTGTTTGTTTAAGAATGCGAACTTTTCTATCTACCCAAACTAATGTTTATAGCTTTTATATAGAAGACCAGTTTTTTTTATATATACAGTATACTGTAATTTTTTTTTTTTGTGGGGTTGAATGCGCGTGGAGCCGGCTTTTAGATTCTCCGTAAGAACAGCGTGCCGGTAGAACTGCAACTGGCAATGGCGACGGAGAGAGAGAAATGTAGCGAGCGAGTGAGTGGTGTGCGAAGGAGAAAAAGTATTTCCTCCATTAGTTGTCATGGCAACCGGTGCTGCCTCGGTCTCCGTGTTATTGATTTCCGCGCACCGGCAATGGGCATTTCATATACACTGTCTATTTACTAAATATTTAATATATTTGCCACTAATGGCAAAAAGTTAAGGCCGAATTACACGAGTCATCGCACGAGCGTATTAATTGACTTTTAGACTCTCTCGTTCGTTCTTTCGTAGGGGGTTTATGTCTATTTAACTTTTAACAGATCTTTTCCGGTGTTCGGTGTCGAAAGCGTTTTCGAAAAGCTTTTTTTTTTTTTTTTTAGTTTTATTTTTTTTTTTTTTTTTTTTTTTGAGTTTAGATAAGGAGAAAGCAACGTTGTGTTGTGAAATTATAAAATAGCTGGTCCTATTATACTCCGGGAGAAAGCAGTGTGCAACTGTTTATTAAGAGCTCATTAACGAAAACAATTAAAACTTTTTTGTCTTTTATTGCATTTTTTTTTATTTTTTTATTTTTTTGGGGGGGATTTTTTGACCTAGATTTTATCGCGACAATAATAATATTAACGTTCAACAAGTGGTGTGTTTTTATTTTATGAAACACACCTCGTGTGTTGGACGTAAACTGAACAAGAGCAACATTCGGCTATTCACTTTTATTAATGTTATAAAAACACACTTTAATAGTCGTAATAATAATAATTTTTCGTTACGAAAACAATTTTGCGGAAAATATTATTTAAAAAAAATATATTTAATTTACGCTTCAATAGGCTAATTAATTAAATATTTTGAATTGTTGTTGTGGATTTGAGGCCCTCTTTTATACTCGGAGAAAGCAAATTTTTAAAGAACACCTTTTAATAAAAGCTCATTAAGTCATCGACCAACAAAAACAAATTAAAAATTTATTTCTCATTTCATTTATTTATGAAAATAATTATTATTATTATTAATATCCATATTTTTTTTTGACTTTTTGACCTAGATTTTATCGCAATAGTTAACCTTCAACAAGTGGTGTACAGTGTTTTATTATTATGGAACACCTTGTGTGACATTCACTTTTAAAACACACTTTCTGCAGTAATAATATTTTCTTTTAATTATTCTGCAGAAAAAATTATTTTTTAAAAAATAATATTAATTATTATACTTTTAAATAATAAAAAGTGAAAAGAATTATTTTTTTTTAATATTACAAAGCCGCTCTTATGTTTCCTTCAATGAGAGTAGATTACAATATTACTACGAAAGTCGTGTAAAGACAACAGGTGCTAACTTCTCCACTCTTTCTACTTTAATATGTTTAGTTCACACTTTTTCCTTCACTCGCTGCTAAACTTTGAATCAAAATGAACTATTATGACGCATAATTTAATAGAAAAATGCATAATTATGCATTAATTTTTTTCTTTGAAAATTGGGTTATTTTTTATGCGCAAATTTTTGCCTACAGGTATGAGATGTTTATAAGCCTGCATAATTTTTCAGAGGTAATTAATGTTGATTTTTTTAAAAAAAAAAAAAAAAAAAAAAACGTTATAAAATTGCATTCATTGTGCATTAAGGAAAAATAAATGTATACTGTATTCTTAATAACAAAATTTAATTTATTTATTTAGGTTATTGATTTTTTTTCTATTGGTGACTCTTAATGCACTTTAAATATATAGGGAGAAAAATTTTTTTTTTTTTAAAAATTAAATAAAAGAAAAACTAACATTTTTTGAAAATTTGAAAATTATTTTTAAGCTAATGAATACAAAAAAAAAAAAAATTTATTCTATTGATTTTATTGATAAACAAAAATAATATTCATAATACGTCTTAAATGTAATTTGTTTGTTTTCTTTTGCACTTAAATTTTTTTTTTTAAAATATATATATATTAAATAATTTTATATTATACCGGTAATAAGTCCTAAAACACGTGAAAAAAAATAATATTAATAATTTCTAAACAGAAGAAGAGGGAAAAAAAGATGTGTAAGCCTGACAATAGTAAAAGTAGCATCTACGAGATTTTTGAATGGATGGGAATACCTATTGATTAGCATTAATTCCTTAAAGCATTTAATATAATTTGGTTAGAATTTTTTTTTTTATTACACCAATAATTTGTGAAAATAATTTACTGTATTTTAGTATTAATTAGTAGATAGAAACACAAACAACTAATACTATTATTTTACAAGTGTAAAGTGATTTTGCGTTTGTTAAACTAGAAAAAACTTGAAAGTTCGAGAACTTTATTGCTGTTCTTCAAACTTATTGAAGACAAGAACAACGTAAGACAAAATAAAACCCAAAATCTATACCAAAAAATTAATTAATTAATTAATGATAGCTTTAAATTAAAAATTAATTAATATTTACAGTAACGACATGTTGGTTCTTGACCTCCATGAGTCCCCCATTGCTAATGTAGCAGTCACTTAAGGTCACGTGGGTCGCGTAAAGGTCCAACTTGGCCATCAACTAACCCCACCCAATTAAACATTTAATTAAGTCATACACTTTTAATTATTAATTAAATTAAATTTTAATTACGGCGAAGGATTTTCTGGTGGTTAAAATCGGACTGTCGAAGGAGGAGCCAATAGACAGGATGTGGTCGAGGCTCTTGTTCAACTGATTTCAATGTTAGAAATAAATCAATTAAATCAATTAAAAAGTTTTTGAGAAAGCATTATAATTACTTTGTTGTTGACTTTGGCCGAGCGTAAGGAGACGTAGACGAACAAAAACAAATATAATATTGTGAATATTAAAAGGAAGGGTCCCAAGTGTTCCTTATGTGTGGGCCAAATCAGATAGAAATCCCCTGCCAATAAACCGATCAAACCAAACACATCGAAAGCGAAAATGAGCAAAAGAATGGTTTTGAAGATTGTATTGCTCAGTCGTGCTATGTCGCAGCACTTGCGGTGCGTGTGAATGAGGTTGGTCAACCGTTTAAGGTCGTGGTTGACTCTGAACTGGGTTAGTTGGTGGAAGAGGAATGCGTTGCAGGTGAAGACGGCGACCATAAGGACAGAAAAAATGAGCATGGCAGTCTGATTGAAAGCGCTTATATTTTCATTCAGATACCAAATAGTGATTTCTTGTTTATTATCGACGAAGTTTTTGATAATAAGCACGCGACCGGAAACCAGAAGGGCTGAGAAGACTACAAACCAAAAGTTGAGTTGTATCGATGTACTCTTTAAGAAGCGAGTGGTCGCGGCAGAGGGACCCAAATGGTTAAACGCCTTTTCCAGTTTCTCCATTAAGTCGATCAAGTGTCCGTGGTGGTAGTGGGCAGCGAAGATGACGTAAGCAATGACCAGCTTTAACACCCAATCAAACATATAGTAAACAATTGACCCGACGTCGCCTAAATTGTTTCGAGTGCACAACTCGTAGAAGTTTCCTAAAATTCCGTAGATTTGTAGAATGAAAATGAGTTTGAAGATGAATTTGCCTTTCATTCGTTCGGACAGAGGAAGACCAAAAATGGTCAGCGAAAAGGTGAGGGCCGCAAACGCTTTTTTAAAATTCATCATCGCCAACGAAATAATTTTTAAGAAGTACTGTAGGGAAATAATAAAAATTCTTAAATGCAGTTTAATATAACTTAATTTTTTTTTTTTTTTTTTTTTTAATATAGAAATCGAAATTCAAATAAAATGTGGATACTTTTTTTGAAACATAATAATATTTAAAATGAGTTTCATAAAAAGAAAAGTTTCTAAATAATTATTATAGTGAGTTATTGCAATGGGATGGGTTGTTCTAATAGTTGGTGTGCATCTTACATAGCTCTACCCTATATAAAGTGCACAATAATTATCTGAACACAACTCTTTTTTTTAAATAAAGTTTATCGGTTTAAGTTATTTTCAAAAACAAATTAAGTTATTATTTTAACGAGCGGGTTAGAGTAAAAGTTTTTCGTAAAGGAAAATAATAGAAAATGACGTTTTAAACTACTGTAGTTGTACAGTTGGTATATAATTATTTAAATTGTGAACTTTTACATTTGGCTAAAACGAAATTTGCTTACGGTATTAAATTTCATTAAAAAAAAATTATGCGAAATTATTTCTCTAAAAAAATGCAAAAAGTCCGTATGGAAAAAAAATATTATTCGCTCGTTGTTTGAAGTTAATCATTTTGCCAATGAAGATCGATATTAACTGTAGGCAGATGACGCACGTGGAGAATATCGATCAATCAATAATGTTTCGGCGATTTAACTAAAAAAAAATTAAATTGATTTTTGAGTTTGTCGATTCATCACTAGAGGGCAGCAGCTGCGTCGATCTCGCGGGAAGAATCGATCGGGGATAGAAATCAATCCCACACACTCTCTGGTCTTATTTCTTGCTGACCTCATGTACACGGTGTCCGCAAAAAAAAAATCATGTACTGTACAAATTGTGTATGTACGAGTACAATGTTGTTGTTTTTTTATTATTATTATTATTGACTTTGAAGAATGTTTTAATGCGCATAAAAAGTAAACAGTTATTTGTTTATTTTTTAAATTTTGTTGTTAAATCTAGATTTTTTTTTTCCTTTGCGACATTTCTCACCAAAAAAAAAAAAAAAAAAAAGACATTACAATATTTTTATATCTAGTGATATCATTTTTTTTTATTACATCATCAATTTTTAAAAAGGCTAAAGTGATTTTGCGTTTATTAAACTAGAAGAAACTTGAAAGGTTCGAGAACTTTATTGCTGTTCTTCAAACTTATTGATGAGCAGAACAACGTAGGACAAAATAAAACCCAAAATCTATACCAAAAAACAAAATTAATTAATTAATAATAGCTTTGAATTAAATATTAATTAATATTTACTGTAACAACGTGCTGCTTTTTCATCTGAATGAGTCCCCCAATACTCATGTAGCAGTCACTTAAGGTCACGTGGGTCACGTAGAGATCCAATTTAGCCATCAACTAACCCCACCCAATTAAACATTTAATTAAGTCATACACTTTTAATTATTAATTAAAATAAATTTTAATTACGGCGAAGGATTTTTTGGTGGTTAAAATCGGACTGTCGAAGGAGGAGGAGCCAATAGACAGGATGTGGTCGAGGCTCTTGTTCAACTGATTTCAATATTAAAAATAAATTAATTAAAAAGTTAATGGGAAAGCATATAATTACTTTGTTGTTGACGGTGGTCGAGCATAAGGAGACGTAAACAAATATGGCCAAATATAACATTGTAAATATTATACGCGACGGGTCCAAGTGTTGCTTATGTGCGGACCTAATCACATAGAAATCAACTGCCAATAAACAGATCAATCCGAACACATCGAAAGCGAACATGGCTGAAATGATCGATTTAAAGATTTGGTTGCTTCGTTGTGCGAGTTCACAGCATTTCCGGTGCAAGTGAATGAGACGAGTCAACCGTTTTAAGTCGTGCTTAACTTTGAGCGTGGTTAGATGGTCGAAGAGGAAGGCGTTGGAGGCGAGGACGGTGACCATAAGAAACTTAACGATGATAAGCAGGCAAATGTTGAAAGAGCCCATCATTCCAGTAATAATTTTGATAGTGCTTTCTTCCCCATCGAAGATCCGCCTCATTTGAGCTGCCAAAAACAGTATTAAAACTGCCGAGACAATTAAAACCCAGAACTTGAGTTGTATCGATGCACTCTTTAAGAAGCGAGTGGTCGCAGCAGAGGGACCCAAATGGTTAAACGCGTCTTCCAGTTTCTCCATTAAGTCGATCAAGTGTCCGTGGTGGTAGTGGGCAGCGAGGATTACGCAAGTAATGGCCAGATTTAACACCCAATCAAACATATAGGACACAATTGACCCGACGGTGCCTTCATTGTTTCGAGTGCATAAGTCGTAGAAGTTTCCTAAAATTCCGTAGATTTGTAGAATGAAAATGAGTTTGAAGATGAATTTGCCTTTCATTCGTTCGGACAGAGGAAGACCAAAAATGGTCAGCGAAAAGGTGAGGGTCGCAATCGCTTTTTTAAAATTCATCGTGGCGGACGAAATTTTTAAGAAGTAGCCTACATTAGTGAAATAATAAAAATTCATAAACGCAATTTAATATAATACAATTTATTTTTTTTTTTATTAAAATCGAAATTAAAATAAAATTTTGGTTATTTTTTGAAACATAATAATATTTAAAATGAGTTTCATAAAAGGAAAAGTTTCTACATAATTATTATAGTGAGTTATTGCAATGGGAGGGGTGTTCGAATAGTTGGTGTGCACTTTCGTAAGCTAAACTCTATATAAAGCGCACATTAATTATCTGAACACACTTCTTTTTAATAAAGTTTATCGGTTTTATTAAAAGTTATTTTCAAAAACAAATTAAATTATTATTTTAATGAGCGGTTGGAGTAAAAGTTTTCGTAAAGGAAAATATTAGAAAAGCGGTAGTTGTATATAATTATTTATTTAAATTGTATGCGAAGCGAATTAACTTTAATATATTTGGCTAAAACGAAATTTGTTTACGGTATTAAATTTTATTGAAAATGTGAAATTATTTCTCTATTTTTGGTTTTTTTAATTTAATAAAATAATGCATAACGTTTGCATTAAAAAAAATATTATTCGCGTGTTGTTTGAAGTTAATCATTTTGTCAATGCAGATCGATATTAACTATCGGCAGATGACGCACGTGGAGAATATCGATCAATAATGTCGGCGATTTAACTAAAAAAATTAAATTGATTTTTGAGTTTGTCGATTCATCACTAGAGGGCAGCAGCTGCGTCGATCTCGCGGAGAGAATCGATCCCACACTCTCTCACCTGGTTTATTTTTTTTTTTGCTGACCTCATGTACATGGAATCAATAAAAAAAATCATATACCCAACTGAAGAACTAAATTTCTTTTTATAATCGAAATATTTTAATTGACACATGCGAAAATTTTTACTTGGCAAAAAGTTGCCAGAAAAAGTTTCTCAACTTTATGTACTATTTTTTTTTTTGAAATGTTTTTTTATTGAGTTTTAATAATATTTTAATGTAGCTCTTAATAATAATATAATTTGTTTGTTTTGTTTTTTTTAAAAAAAATATCATATTTATTTTTATACATTTTTTTTTTCTTTCACATTTCTCACAGAAAAAAAAGTCGATTTTTATTTCAATTGATTTCCAGTAATTTTTTAATGCACTTAAAAACTATAATTTGTATTGTTTTATAGGCCTACACAATTAATTTTTTTTTTTGATAATAATAATTCATAAAAATTACTTGAAAAAATAATTTAGGAATGGGAGGCCGCTAGGTGGCGTCATAATATGGTTGTAAAAAGTTTTTGGTGGTTTAATTTTGATTTTTTTTTTTATTACTAATTTTTATAGTTTTCTCAATGTTCTCCTATTGTTATTTGGTTTTATAAGATGCTCAAGAAGCTAAAGAGTATTTTTGATTAGTATTTGGGTGCTGATTGACTTAAAAAAATTAAAAAATGGTTTGACTAGGTTTAAGTCTATTTCTTAGCATTGGCAGAAGCAAAGCATTATGGGTAGTAAAGCAAAGTAACAAAGAAGACTCGGAAGGATGATTATTTGGTAAATATTCTGGATTGAAACCTAATTCAAGGGATGGATAGGTTGTTGTTACAGCAGTTTCTTCACAAGTGCATTCATGCAAGAAATACAGTGCATAATTATTGTTATTATTAAATTATTATTCATATATTGCATACCTGGTAATACAAAATAATATATATAACCGCACAACTAAGTCGTCATAGTTTGTTTAAATATGACAACACCTCTTATAACATTAACCAAAAGAATAAACTTAACACTACCTCAGACCACAAATACATCTTCGTAATCCACTCCACAACCTCATCATGAAAGTGTTGCGTCTTTGCTTGCTGTCTCCTTTTGGGTACCCCCCAGCTCTTCCTCAGCCATTGCCATTTTTTCTGCCCTCTTTTTCCTACGAAGAAACTCCCATCCCACCTGACAGGTACCGACTACATAGTCCGTCTCCTTCTTTAACAAACCTCATTCTGATACCATAAGCAGCCAAATAGACTCCCTATATTCTGGCATAAAGTCACACGAAGCCATAAGATGCTCCAGCATTTCTGGCCCCTTTCTACGCAGACATATCACTTGCTCTTGCAAACCCTACCTTGGTAGCACAGCCCCACATCTCATTTGCACATATATCTTTAAACAGTTCCAACTCCTGCCTTGCCTTAAATAACCTGCTCCACCCACAGGTGCTGGTATCTTATTATACACCCTTCCCTGAATAGAATTCATAAGACGAGCGTCCATAATTTGAAGTGTTTGTTCAACTACTTTTACCATCCCCTCCTCATGTTTCCATCTGTCTTCTTCTGGTGTCTCCCTGGACCATTGTTTGATCCTATAGATTTTTGGAAAATTCCATCCGTCAATCGATCGTTTCATATTACTCAGCCAATCCCTTTATTCCTCCAATGATTCTTTAACTAACACTGACCATCCCATAACACTCTTAATCATTCTCCAACAAAGCCCTGGTAGTCTCTCCACTCTCATGACATTGTTCCAATCTCTCCAAATATTTTAATGCACATTTTTTAAAGCCCACATTCAATGGTAAAGTACCGAACTCGCAATTTAGTATAGCAGTATTGGTAGACGCCGGCAACCCAAAGATCCATTTCATATTCATCCTTCTAACTAAATCTAACTTCTCACAGCGCATAATTATTATGGAGGAAATTTTGGATGGTGAGGCCTACTAAAACAATGAGGGATGTCAGGGAAGGACGAGGTGATGAAGCAGCCCAAAATGGCTGCAGGGCATTGGCAAGGCTCTCCGCGTGGTAACATTTTGGGGGGCGGGAATTTTGGAAATCCAGTAATTTCTATAATCCATGTCAGTGAAAAGGCGATGGCCAGTGCGGACTCTAACAAAATAAATAAATTGCCGTTTAATTCGGTGCAACCAGGAAAAATATTTTGGTGATAAGGTGACCAAACGTTCTCCTTTTTTAAGTTCTGTTCTCCCTCGAAAAGTGTCCTCCTAAATGTCCTCCTTTTTGATATTCTGCCCTCGTTGTCTTCCTTTTCGATATTTTAAAACTAAACCGCATTTTCAAATAAAAAAGTGGCCAAAAATGAGGTGAAGTTAGGCTGTTTTATTAAAAAAAACTTTGCGCTTCGCAAGCTCGGTGCTCGCTTTTGACATTTCTTACTATTTTTGCCTAAAGGCGGGGCCAAAAAAATTTAAAGATTTGACTTTGCATCCACCAAGGGGCATTTTGATTGTTCAGGTGGGAAATAGGGCAGACAAGTTGTTAAAAATTATATTATTTTGCCCCCTCCCTACTTAAATGGGCTAAATTGGTCTTTTTTTTATCAAAAAAAATTTCGTGTTTCCCAATTTATCATGCAATTTCCTTATTTTAAGGGGGGGAAAGGGGCATCAAAATTTTAGAAGACTCAGGGTGGGACATGGTACAAAAAAGGTTGAAAAACACATTTTAAGGTATGGAAAAATCAATACTTTAGTCTTAAATTTTTTTGTCTTTCTTTTAATTAAAAAAAAAATGGTCACCTTAGTAACGAGGCTCTATTGGCAATTAAAAAATAATAATCAAAAAGAGAGGTATAGCAAGTGTGTGGAGCAGAGACTTATGTACAGTATAGACTACACTTAAGCTAGACTACTGTATAATTACGAGGCAACGTCTTTTATTTTGTGATAACCGAGTACTGTAATCAGAGGGATGACCATTCCCAGAAGTGGAGAAATAGTGAGGGATGGCAGGATGACTTAAAGATGCTGGACTGCTGGAAGACTGTGAATGTTTGAAACGATAACTGAGGGATTTTTATTATTGAACTATTCATCACAAGTAGCATCTATGAGATTTTTGAATGGATGGGAATGGGCTTACAAATAATGTACACCATTAGATTTGTTTAGGTAACTCAATCCATCGTGTTCAGCAAAATTCAACAAACAGAATTAATATAACAATGGCGAAAAAATGACAGTCATTAATTTTTATCAATTAATTTTATTAATAATAATTATTATGTGCGATATCCATCAGTGTAATTCACCCTCTCTACATAGGAAAGCAATTTAAATTATTATTTTTTTTTTTAAATCGTTTTAGTATTAATGAACAGGGAGGACACAAACAACTAATAATACTATTGGACAAGACTAGTGTAAAGTGATGTTGCGTTTATTAAACTAGAAGAAACTTGAAGGTTCAAGAACTTTATTGCTGTTCTTCAAACTTATTGATGAGAAGAACAACGTAAGACAAAATGAAGCCCAAAATCTATACAAAAAAAATTAATTAATTAATTAATAACAGCTTTGAATTAAAAATTAATTAATATATACTGTAACAACGTGCTGCTTTTTCATCTGGATTAATCCCCCAATACTCATGTAGCAGTCACTTAAGGTCACGTGGGTCACGTAGAGATCCAATTTAGCCATCAACTAACCACACCCAATTAAACATTTAATTAAGTCATACACTTTTAATTATTAATTAAATTAAATTTTAATTACGGCGAGGGATTTTTTGGTGGTTAAAATCGGACTGTCGAAGGAGGAGCCAATAGACAGGATGTGGTCGAGGCTCTTGTTTAACTGATTTCAATATTAAAAATAAATTAATTAATTAAAAAGTTAATGGGAAAGCATATAATTACTTTGTTGTTGACTTTGGCCGATTGTAAGGAGACGTTGACGAACAAAACCAAAAATGCTATTGTCACAACTATATAGCCCGGGGTCAAGTGTTCCTTATGTGCGGGCCAAATCAGATAGAGATCAGTTGCCAATAAACCGATCAATCCAAAAATAACGAAAGCGAAAATGGCCGAAATAATCGATTTAAAGATTTGGTTGCTCTGTCGTGCGAGTTCACAGCATTTCCGGTGCAAGTGAATGAGACGAGTCAACCGTTTTAAGTCGTGCTTAACTTTGAGTGTGGTTAGATGGTCGAAGAGGAAAGCGTTGGAGGCGAGGACGGTGCCCATAAGAAGGTCAACGATGATAAGCAGGCAATTGTTGAGAAAGCTAATAATTCCAGTAATAAATTTGATAGTGATTTCTTCCCCATCGAAGATCCGCCTCATTTGAGCTGCCAAAAACAGTATTAAAACTGCCGAGACAATTAAAACCCAG